>SNQJ01S0016222.1:289193-299914 GCA_010110895.2 Picea sitchensis
ATATATTTTATTTAACACAGCAAAGTTAAACAAAAAAAAAAAAAAAATTTTTTTAGCAAGTGACACCAATACAATTACCAAGCCAAATACCAAAGCCCAACGCTCTAGACAAAGCGCCAAGTCACATGGAGGAGTCCCACTAGGGCCAGTGCACCAGCTAGCCTAGAGCACAAGCGCTATGCACCAATTCACACACGTTATGCACCAATTCACACGGAGGAGGGCCTAGCGCACAAGTACCTACACAACCTAGACTGTTAACGCCCAATACTCCCTCCGACTTGCAAAGGATAATGGTCAAATGTGGATCATATAAAATAAACAATTGGCTAGGAAATGAACCAACTTCTCGAAGAATTGTAGTGAAAGGAAGTTCCAAATCTTGGATGGAAAATATAATTGACATTAAAAGAATTGTTGAAACAAATAGTTGTTTAAAAAAAAATTACTGCACAAACATAAAAAAAATCAAGTATATCGACCAATAACACAAATCATATGAATTTGTTTTTGGTAAAGGTCGGTCACAGCAAGCAGCCTTCTCGCATTGGAGAAATGCCAAATTCCATGAATGATGGAACCACTTAACATAACCACCAGAAATAGGAAGAAAGTGCAGCAAATGCACTTTCTCGGCAACCCTTCATAGGGATCCGGTGAAAATCCACTTCAAATCACCTGGAATCTATCCAAAACACAGCCTAGCGAGGACATAAATTGGTCTGCAGATGCGTAGGCATAAATGTAAGAAGATAGGGTGTTGTTTGACAGTTTTGTAATCTTCTACCAGATTCCAGGCAGAGGCATATAACCCCACAAGCTCTAAGCGCAAGTTCTAAGTGAAGAGCCACACTTCAGTAATCCGAGACCAAGTGTAGAAAGCATCAAACTACATGGAAGAGAAGCCCCATAATAGAGCCTTTATTTTCACTGCTATGCACAAAGCACCAACTCAGCGTAAGACATGAGGAAGAGATCTCACGGACCACTCGGACCAAAGTCTATTGCACCACGGGCCATTTATGCGCGCAGCCAACAACACAAGTCCAATGATCATTCACCAAAACAAGTCGAAGAAAGAGTCGATGGACCATCTATGTGTAAGCTCAGTTATCAATTTCCAAAGACATCAAGAAAAGAGCCCACACAGAGCCAAAGCTCATGCAGAACACGAGCCAAGTCAACACATAATCCATGACAAAATCTAGCAACCAATACCAAGTGTCGAGCGTTGAACCACGATGAAGGAGCAAAGGGAATGTGCCACTGTTCACGAAGCGCCCTCCAGTCCTTGAAATCGTGGACACCAGGGTAGACCGAGCAGAGGAACGGCCATGGTCGGCCTCATCCTTCACCTTTGTTGAGCATTTGACAAAAAAAAAATGAAATTGAAAAGGGGCCGAGTGAGGTTAGGGTTCGAAGAGATAAGAGTTCGAAGAGATTAGGGTTAGGGGATGAGAACGGGGGATAAGGGCATGTGGGCCTCATGCGAGGACCCACTGCCCCACATTAATTTTTTTTTTTAGGATTTAAGTTTTAATAGTTTAGGTTTTAATTAATAGTTTGAATTTTTTAAAAACATTTTAAATATAGTTTAAATTTTAAATATAACTGTAATAGTTTACATTTTTTTTAAAATATAGTTTAAATTTTAAATATAATTTTAATAGTTTACATTTTAAATATAGTTTAAATTTTAAATATAATTTTAATATTTTACATTTTAAATATAGTTTAAATTCTAAATATAATTTTAATAGTTTACATTTTTAAATATAGTTTAAATTAAAAAAAAATGTTTTAAAATTTATTTATATTTAAGATTATGTTTAAATTATATTTAAATTTATGTTTTAAATTCATGTTTAAATTTAAAACTAATTAAGGTGACTAATTAATTAGTGACTACATAAATTAGAATGATTAATTAATTAAGTGAGTAATTAGTGTTAATGATAAATTATGTTAAACATCACATTAATTAATTTTAAACGAAAAATTTAAGGACTTAAACCATGACACGAGGGAGGGGGCTTCATGCGCACTAGGAAGGTAAGTGAGAGGAATTGGTGAGTGCGGTGCAATGCTAGCGTAGCTACCAGGTGAGGGAGTCAGCAGTTTTCTTAGGCGAAGACATCGAGCTTAGATTCTTTAACCCTGACCTAGCCACTTCCCCTAAAGAGAGTAATGTATGTTTACAGACAAGTAAAAAAAAACTTACGCCTAACCCTGTTTTCAAGTTTAAGTTGTGCAAATGTGAATTGCCCTAGACTCTCCCTGACAAACTTTTGGTTGATGCAAATTTAATTATACATGATGGTTAGGACTCAAGGAAATCAAGGCAGAGGGGCATCGTCGCAGGGACCGCCAACACTGCCACCACCATCGCTTGAATTAGCTCTCATTCTGTGCTCTTTGGAAGCCATAAATGAGACTTTAAAGGGGTGTCAACCAACAGGGATCTAAGTGTAGCCCCCACCATCTAGAATGGGTAATCCTGAAGCGTCGAGAGATTCATGGGGAGGGCCTCCACCTGAGGACATCACTAGAGAATTGCAGAAGATCAAACTTCCAAAGTTCGTCGGGGGTCGTGCCAGTGAACGTGCAGAAGCATGGTTGGAAGGTATGACACGATGTTTCTCCTTAAGAGACTATGCTTCCACATCAAAGGATAAAATAACCATCTTTTAGTTAAGGCACAGTGCCTTGAACTGGTGGGGCAACCTGGAGAGGCAGTTGCACCTTACCCCAGACACCATCTCTTGGGATTTTTTTGAGGAAAGGTTCTGAAGGAAATATCTACCAACTTACTATGAGGAACAACAGGTGGGAGTATTTCATGCTCTAATGCAGGGAAAAAGGACCGTGGAAGAGTACAAGATCAGGTTCATGGAATTGGTAAAATATGTTTCGTACATGGATAATGATCAACGACATGCATAACTCTTTATCTATGGGTTAAACCCTAAGATAAGGGCCATGGTATGGATGTGGAAACCATCTTCAGTGGAAGAAGCAGTTGAAAATGCACGTTATGCTGAGGAACACATGAACTTAAATGGAGGTATGAGATCGACATTTCCACATCATCCTGGATTCGTGGGGAAGGCCCCTAGGACCTTCTCTAGGGGAGGGAGCTCTAGGCCACCTCCTTATTGTAATATAGTCACACCAAGGGCAGTTTCCATAGGTATTTCGATGAAAACAAGTGTAGCATCCCATTCATCACCAACGACGTAGGCAGGTTCAGGACCTTCTCAGGGAGAAACTAGTAGGGGCAGGGGTTCCAGGGGTTCCAGGGGAAGGAAATCATTTAAGAGATCATCATAGAGTAGTGCGTAGGTTCCATATCGTGTTACATGTTGGGGATGTGGAGGAACCCATTACCAACGTGACTGCCTAGAGTTGCAAGCAGGATTTGTGCATAGAGAAGGAAAGGCCCTGATGGGAAGAGCAGGTGGCAGCCACCATATCTATGCAACAATTAATAATCGCCATGCAGATCATCAATCCACGATGGTGGAGTCGTTAGGTATGCTAAATCATATCAATGCTAAAAAAAAAATTGATTCTGGTGCTACAGATAGTTTCATTTCACCTTCTGCATTAGAAAAGAGTGGTTGGGTAGCCTACAAGCATGACAAATTTAAACAAGTCAAGAAGGCTTTGGGGGAAAAACAAGCAGTAGGAACTAGCATTGATAATTGTCTAGTAGACCTAGGAGTGTGTACTACTAGTTTGAAGGTATACGTCACTACTCTCAGGACGTATGACCTAATCATTGGAATGGATTGGTTAGAATCCCATCGAGCTATGGTAGATTTTTTCACAAAAAGCGTGCTTTGTGTTGACGATGAAGGAAGGCCAGTGGAGATCCATGGGGTACAGAGAAAGGTGTCTCTACGCTTTATCTCAACTATGAATTTTAAGCGGTGCATGAGAAAAGGGTGTCAACTATATGTAGTGGAAGCAGTGAATGAAAGGAAAGGACCCTCCTTGGATCAATACCCATTATTATCAGAGTTTAAGGATGTTTTTCCGAATGAGTTTCCATGGTTACCTCCTGAGAGGGAGCTTGATTTAACTATTAAGATAAAACCCGATGCATAACTAATTTCCAAGACTCCGTATAGGATGACAACACTGGGACTTTGTGAGTTGCAGATGCAGTTGAAAGAGCTACTCGACTTAGGGCTAATAAGATCTAGTGTCTCACCTTGGGGTGCACCAGTAATCTTTGTGAAGAAGAAGGATGTTTCATTACGACTATGTATAGATTAAAGGGACTTGAACCGTGCTATAGTGAAAAATAGGTACCCAATGACACAAATAGATGATCTCTTCGATTAGATGAAAGGAGCAATGATATTCTAAAAAATTGATTTGCAATCAGGGTATCACCAGTTAAGGATTAAGGAAGGTGATATTCCTAAAATTGCCTTTCACACTCGGTTTGGGCATTACGAGTTTGTTCAAGTACCTTTCGGATTAACTAATGTGCCGGCATTATTCATGAGCCTCATGAATGGTGTATTCCGGAAGTACTTAGACCGCTTTGTACAAGTCTTTTTAGATGATATCCTCATCTATTCCAAGAATGAAAGAGAGCATGAGGAACACTTATGAGTGGTGTTGTCCTACCTTAGAGAGAACAAATTGTATGGGAAGTTGTTGAAGTGTTCCTTCTTCCAGAAAGAAATTCACTATTTAGGGCATATCATTTCCAGTGAAGGAATCTCTGTGGACCCAAAAAAGGTAAAGGCCATTATGGAATGGCCAGTGCCGAAAAATTCTCATGAGGTAAGAAGCTTCATGGGGCTAGCAGGTTATTATCGGAGATTTGTGGAAGGGTTCTCTAAAATAGTGAAACCCATCACCACTTTGCAACGCAAGGGAGTCAGGTATGAATGGACAAAAGAATATGATAATGCATTCATCGAGCTTAAGAGGTTACTAACTAGTGCACCAATTCTACGAGTGATGGATATGGAAAAGGACTTCACAGTCTGCATGGATGCCTTGAAGCAAGGGTTGGGGGTTGTGCTAATGCAGGATGGAGGAGTGACAACTTATGCATCAAGGAAGTTGAAGAAACATGAGGAAATTTACGCTACTCATGATTTATATTTGGCAGCTATAATGCTAGCTATGAAAATTTAGAGGCACTATTTAGTGGGGTGAAACTTTGAGCTCAAAACAGACCATCAAAGTTAAAACATCTCTTCACTCAAAGGGATCTGAATGCCAGGCAAAGGCGATGGAGTGAGTTTATGAGTAAGTACAATTTTGGTATTTCTTACATCAAGGGAGAAGAAAATGTGGTCGTGGATGCCTTGAGTAGGAGACCACTTGTCTTCTCCTTGGTACCCTTAAAATTCCATCTGAGGGAACGTGTGTTGACACAACTCGTTGGAGACAGTTGGTATTTAATGGTTACTTCAAACCTCTAGAGTGGGAGGCAATTAGATCCAAAGTATGAAGGATATAGTCTGGAAGTAGCCGGACTATTAAGATATCGAGGAAGGATGTACATCCCCGAAGGTGGGGATATTCGAAGCATCATACTAAAGGACGCCCATAGAGCACTTTATTCTGCACATCTGGGTGTGAAGAAAATGTACGCAGACATGATGAATCTCTTCTTCTGGGTAGGCATGAAGCGCGATGTAGTCCATTTCATCTCCAAGTGCCTAGAGTGTCAACAAGTGAAAGCCAACCACCATCACCCGATAGGACTCCTACAACCACATGATGTTCCTATGTCCAAGTGAGAAGTCATTTATATGGATTTTGTTGTGGGATTGTCGCTCACATCTCATAGACACAATGCCATTCTTGTGATAGTTGATAACTTAACCAAGAGTGCTCATTTTAGTCCAGTTAGAGACATTTACGATGTCACTGATGTGGCATGCGTGTTTGTAAGTGAGGTCATCTGTTTGCATGGGATACCCAAGAAGATCATTTCTGATAGGGACCCCAGATTCACTTCTAGGTTTTGGACAAGTTTGCAGTCAACATTGGGGACTCAGTTGAACTTAAGCATAAATTATCATCCAGAAATAGATGGGAAAACTGAGAGAGTAAATCAGGTTATGGAAGACATGCTTAGGATGTATGTTATGGATAATCAAACCCATTGGGAGAAGTACCTACCTTTGGTAGAGTTTGCCTACAATAACAGTTTTCATAGCTCCATCAGAATGCCACCCTATGAAGCTCTGAATGGAAGGCCATGCATAACACCATTGAGTTGGGAAATATTAGAAGACCGAGTAACATTTGGGCTAGAATTGATTCAAGAGATGGAGGAACATGTGATACATATTAGGCAGAGACTAAAGGAAGCACATGATGGATAGAAAATTTATGTTGATGCACATAGGACTGATCGAATTTATAAAGTGGGAGATCAAGTTTTCATTCGTATCAGACCCAATAAGAGTACCATTTGGTTCGGCAAGGGGACAAAGTTGTCACCTCGATTTATAGGACCATTCAAAATCCAAGAGAAAATTGGACTTGTTGCCTATCATCTCGTACTGCCACCCCACTTGCATAAAACTCATTATGTTGCTGATGAATCACATAAACTAAATTGGAAGGAATTGCAGGTATCGGACATGGGAACCCTCACGGTAGAACCGTTACGCATATTGGACCGTAGAGTCTGACAGCTCAGGAACCATTTGGTAGACCAAGTTAAGGTCTAGTGGGACAAGTATAGACCATGATCTGTTACTTGGGAGGATGCCGAGACATTACGACGATATTATCCCTCACTTTTTTCACCCAAAAAAGTGTTTCTTAGAGGATAGCCAGAACTAGAGTTTTTCCCAGTGAGGCACAATGCAAATCTGACACAGGGGGTCAACTTTCAAGACCCCTTTGTCGAGAAATTGTGGGCATTATGGTCCGATGGGTGTTGGCCATACGGACCTTCTGGATCTTACCAAACTCAGTTACGTCGCTTGATTGTGATTTTGTGTCCCCAGACCAAATTGTCATTATATCCCTGGATGGCTTCAAGAGGCGAATTGTAGAATGCTGTAACATGCAAACCATGCCTCAAATTGACGAATCATTAGTTCCGTTGGACTCTTGGAACTGAATTCCAGCTGGGGGGACCACTCTCCTATGATTCTGTTTCTGCAAAAGTGTTTGTTAGTGGATATCCAGAACTAGGGTTTTGCTCAGTGAGGCACAATGCAAATCTGGCATAGGGGTTCAATTTTCACAACCCCTATGTCACGAGATTATGGGCACCATGGTCACGTGGGAATTGGCCATACAAACCTTCCAAATCTTACAAAACTCAGTTACATCACCAGGTTGTGATTTTGTGCTACCAGACCAAATTTATATTGTCTCCCTAAATGGCTTCATGAGGCGAGTTACAACTTGGCATAACACGCAAATCGTGCCTCAGATCGACAAACCATCAATTCCATTAGACTCCTGGAACTAGATTCCAACTTGGGGGACCCCTCTCTTGTGATTCCATAACTAGGAAAAGTGTTTCTTAGAGGATCTTCAAAACTAGATTTTTTCTCAGTGAGGCACAATGAAAATCTGGCACAGCGGGTCAACTTTGAAGACCCATGTGTCGGGTGATTGTGGGCATCATGGTCCTATGGGAGTTGGCCATACAGACCTTTTTGATCTTTCTAAAATCAGTTACATCTCCCGATTGTGATTTTGTACCCCCAGACCAAATTGTCATTATGTCCCTGAATGGCTTCAGGAGGCAAATTGCAACATGCCATAACACGCAAACAATGCCTTGGATTGACAAATTGTCAATTCCGTTGGGCTCCTAGCATGAGATTCCAACTAGGGGGATCCATCTCCTATGATTTCGTCGCCTGTAAAAGTGTTTATTAGAGGATCTCTTGAACTAGGGTTTTGCTTAGGGAGGCACAATGCAAATTCGACATAGGGGGTCGACTTTCACAACTCCTTTGTTGGGCGATTGTGGGAACCATGGTTGCATAGGCATTGTCCATATAGACTTCCTAGAGATTACAAAACTCAGTTACGTTGCTTGGTTGTGATTTTGTGCCAATGGACCAAATTGTCATTGTCTCCCTCAATGGCTTAGGGAGGTGAGTTGCGACTCAACATAAAACACAAACTATGCCTCAGATCGACAAACCATCGGTTTCGTTGGACTTCTGACATCGAATTCCAATTAGGGGGGCCCCTCTCTTGTGATTCCATTGCCTAGAAAAGTGCTTCTTAGAGGATCTAGGAAAATAGAGTTTTTCTCAGTGAGGCACAATGAAAATCCGACACAGGGGGTCAACCTTCAAGATCCATGTGTCGGGGGATTGTGGGCATCGTGGTCTCATGGGTGTTGACCATACAAACCTTCTGGAGCTTACAAAACTCAGTTATGTCGCCCGATTGTGATTTTGTACACCAGACCAAATTGTCATTGTGTCCCTAAATGGCTTCAGGAGGCAACTTGCAACATGCCATAACACACAAACCATTCCTCAGATCGAAGAACCATGGTCGCATGGGCATTGGCCATATGGACCTTCCAGATCTTACGGAACTCAATTACGTCACCTAATTGTCATTTTGTGCCCTCAGACCAGATTTTGATTGTCTCCCTGAATGGCTTCAGGAAGCGAGTTGTGACTCAGCATAACATGCAAAACATGGCTCAAATCAACGAACTGTTAGTTTTGTTGGACTCTTGGCACCGAATTCCATCTAGGGGACCCCTCTCCTGTGATTTCGTCACCCAAAAAGTGTTTCTTAGAGGATATCTGGAACTAGAGTTTTTCTCAATGAAGCACAACACAAATTCGACATAGGGGGTTAACTTTCAAAAACCATGTTTTGGGCGATTATGGTTACTGTGGTCACATGGAAATTGGTCATACGGACCATCCGGATCTTACGAAACTCCGTTACATCGCCTAGTTGTGATTTTGTGCCCCCGAACCAAATTATCATTGTCTCTCTGAATGGCTTCAGGAGGCAAGTTACAACTCGATATAACATGTAAATCATGCCTTAGATCGAAGAACCGTCAGTTTTGTTAGAATCCTGACATGAAATTCTAGCTAGGGGGATGTCTGTCCTATGATTTTGTCGCCCGTAAAATTGTTTGTTAGAGGATTTTCGAAACAAGGGTTTTTCTTAGTGACGCATAATGAAAATCAAACACAGGGGATATTATTTCAGAACCCATGTGCCAGGTGATTATGGACACTGTGGTCATGTGGGAGTTGGCCATACAGACCTTATGGATCTTACGAAACTTAGTTACATCACTCGGTTGTGATTTTGTGCCATCGAACCAAATTTTCACTGTCTCCCTGAATGACTTCAAGATGCAGGTTGCAACTCAACATAACACGCAAACTGTGCCTCATATCGATGAAATATCAGTTCCGTTGGACTCCTGGAATTAGATTCCAGCTAGGGGGACCCCTCTCCTATGATTTTTTTTTCCCAAAAAAGTGTTTCTTAGAGGATCTATGGAACTAGAGTTTTGCTTAGTGAGCCAAAATGAAAATCCGACACAAGGGGTCAACTTTCAAGACCCCTATGTCGAGTGATTATGGGCATTGTGGTCCCATGTGAATTGTCCATATGGACCTTCCATAGCTTATAGAACTCACTTATGTCTCCCGATTATGATTTTGTACCCCCAGACCAAATTTTCATTATGTCCCTGAATGGCTTCAGGAGGCGAATTGCAACACGCCATAAAACGCAAACCATGCCTTGGATCGATGAACCATCAGTTCTGTTGGAATCCTGGCATGAGATTCTAGATAGGAGGACCTATCTACTGTGATTTAATCACTCATAAAAGTGTTTGTTAGAGGATCTCTTGAACTAGGTTTTTTCTCAGTGAGGCACAATGCAAATCTGACACAAGGGGTCAACTTTTACAACCCCTATGTCGAGAAATTGTGGGCACCATGGTCACAAGGAAAAACATTTCAAGGTAAGGCATGGCATGTCAAGGAAATTAAATGGCATGTTAAGTCAAGGAAATGAATGTCAAGGAAAGGTGTGTCAAGTAAAGGCATGTCAAGGAAAGGCAAGGAATGGCTAGGGAAAGGCATGGAAATGCGTGCAAGGCAAGGCAAGGAATGTCAAGGCAAGGCATGGCATGTCAAGGCAAGGAATGGAAATGCAAGGCAAGGGAATGCATGGAAAGGAAAGGAATGGAAGGGAAACTCATTATAAGGCATGACGAAGCATGGCAAGGAAAGACAAGGCATGGCATGTCAAGGAAAGGCATGGCATGTTAAGGAAAGACATGACAAGGCAAGGAAATGGAATGCATGGAAAAATTTTGTGAGCCAAAGACTGATTATTTTGTTCTTCCAATTTTAGGAAAAATCTCATCCTTTGAAAGTAACATCCTATCTTACTGAAAGGAAATTGGTTTGGTAAGGAATCTCATTATTTCATCCTCATTGTGAGCATACCTAGTTTCTTCCCTTTGGTTTTGATTCCTTCATTGGTCCTTATTGGTAATATATCTTCTTTGATGATCTTTTAAAATATACCACAATGCTAACATCTACTAATAAAACCACTCCTACAACAAGTGTCATGTATGTTGAAGACCAGTGACGCCTTTATGCAAGCTCTAATTCAACCGAGTCTAAAGATAGGTCTATCTTCTTATTATATGGAATCGAGCTAAAAACATGCATCTTTAACAGGCCAAGTAGAATTATCCTCAC
>SNQJ01S0016223.1:0-23457 GCA_010110895.2 Picea sitchensis
GGAAAAGGGTATGTGGATTCCATAAACCTAGAATATTATGGAATCCACATACCCTTTTCCATATAATATACTAACTATATCCAAAAACCAAAGACATGAAATATGGTATAACTACATATATTATATAAATATATTATCAAGGAAAAAATAAGCTAAATGAAATTTGGACATTTGAGAAAAAAATTACAAGTTAAATGAGTACATCAATAAAAAATAACATACTAACCTTGCAAGTTCAAAATCCGAGCTATGTAGATCGAGAATTGGATTTGTTCAACTGGTGGGTAACGAAAAAAATAAACAACTCAAACAAAAGCCAAGAATAGTGTCGCAACTATAACAATTGCGTCACAAAATCTCTTAAAGTCACGTATATATAGATAAAATAGTCAACTAGCCATTCACACCGACCAATGAGATAGACAAAAAAAAATTCGCTATTGCCACGAAATTTTGTCGCTATAGCGACGAAAATCTCGACTAGGTTAAATTAAGATTTTCGTCGATATTGTGACGAACATTCGTGGCAATAGCGACGAAAATCCCGCCCTATTCAAAAAAAATATGAAACTAGTGGAAGCGTGGAAAATTTTCGTGGAATAATCCGCCCATATGTAGTAGTGACATCTGGTATTGTTCCCTTGAAAAATCCTCATCCAATTGTTTGATTTTGGGTCAGTCGTGGCTTGAATTATTCATTCTTTCTTGAACTAGAGGCTCCTTGATTATCAATACTTAAGCCTCCCATCTTCCTTTGTACTTTTCCAAGTATAATGTCGGGGTCAACACCCATTTCAATTATAATTTCTTCCATCTCAGTGGATTTAATTATTGCTTCCTCCAAGGTATCCATATGAGATGTTCTGATAACATATTTCACATTTGGGGGAATCACATTCTTATAGAAACTGAGTATGAATCGGTCATTAGGTCTTTTATCTTCTGGAATATTACTCAAGGTTTTATTGAACTTGAGATTAAAATATCATATTCTTTCATTCTTCCTCAAACCAATTTGGGTGAGATCGGTGAGAAGTGTAACATCCCACTCTGGCGCACTGAGCAAACTTATTTTTGAGGACACTTGCTCGCAAGTGATCCGGATTTTTATGCTATTAAAACTTCTGACTTTGATTACGATGCATTATGGTTTGACGACATGTTGTTTTACTACATTGACATAGACAGGTGCTATTGACTCGATTTTACTGAGTGTGCAGGGTTTTGGACCTTGAGGATGCAAAGGAATCGATGGAACCCCTTAGACTCTGGATCGAGTTAGGGAGTGTGCCTTTGGGGTTTGATTGTTTTACTGTGATATTAGTGCAGATGACTAGATGATATGATGTGGATATGTTCTGACATGATTTGTTGATGATGCAGGATGACAACAACTTGCCGACCAGACTCACATATAGAGTAAAGGGGTCACACATGACTACCAGAGATGTTGAGGGAGAGGTGTGGACAACAACCCTGCCATAGCCTACTAGCACTCCCACTGTGGCTCGAACTATAGGTTAATGATTACCTAGTTCTAGAGGACCTACGATGTCATGAGGGAATACTGCAACAGTCATTCACGATGATTCTAAGGGGTGCGGAATAAGGCGGGGGCCTTATTCCTTAGAATCCCTTAGTATCCCACAAGTTCACCTGGCGGAGTGTTGACTCCAGGGATTATTGATGTCTACCAAGTCATTCAAGAGGCGAGTGGCACCCTTGGAGCACATAGTGCGTTCTGAAGGGCACGTCGTGCAACGGAAACATATTGAGGTGAGTGGCACCCTTGGAGCACGTAGTGCATCATGAAGGGCACATCGCGCAAGGGAACAAATGAGGTGAGTGACACCCTTGGAGCACCTAGTGCGTCCTGAAGGGCACGTCGCGTTGTTGATGACATAGGGATGAACCTAGATGGCCCTAAGACAAATAACCTGTTAAGTAAATTTTTAAAACAATTTCCCTAATTAAATGTCGCCTATTATGAAATTTAAGGCCTAAGCCTAAATTACACTAGTCGTAAAATTTTGTCTTCTAAAAAAAAAATATAGAGAGAAATAAAATAATAATAATTAAAATAAAAGCAACCTAAATATTAATTAGATCTTCATTGAATCTTGTAACATGAAGGGAGTAAGAAATTTAATTTAGCCATAAAAAATAAAATTTGTGGAAATAAAATGTAAAGAGGGAATTAATTGTTTTATCTTGTGATAATTTAAAATAAACTAATTAATTGAAAAAGGGAAAAAGGGGTTAAATTTCACACCTACCTTTTTGAGTTTTAAGTAAAAAGGGGAAGTAGGGAAAAATCTTAAAATTTAGGAAACTAGTGAAAGGAGGTAACAAAAAAAGGGAAAAAGGGGACCTTAAGGGAAAAAACGGAAGGTCAACTTAGTAAAGAATATACCATTAAAGAACTTTCTAATTTTAAACTGAATTAGCAAATTAATAAAAGGGAAAGCTATTAAAACCTGTAAGAGAATTTGGGGACACCTAGGAGTAACTCTAGGTGGGTGAGGGAAATAAAGATAATTACTTAATTAAAGAAATTAATTCATGGAGGATTGTAGGGGATCTGGGACACTTGTACGGAGAGGAATTTTTAGGAATTTATTTTAAAAACTTTAATTAAATGAGATTTTAGGAAAGAAAGGAAGTTCAAAACTCTATAAAATAAAGGAAGGAGAAGGATGAAAGATCATCTTCTGGTTGCGTAACGTTACGCTGCAGAAATATCGACTTGACTAATTTACTTGTGGGTGTTGGGATTCCCATCTCGGAGAGGAGTGGTAGCTCAGCCTTGCGAGGTGAGCTGGGAGCTAGACAAAACCTCTGGATAGTGTGTGTGGCCCCTTTGCGGCTTGGGGGGATAAGGGGGAAGAAGAGTACCCCTAGCATTGGCTGGGAGGTACCGGTGAAGTCTCAACGGTCGGTGAGAGGGAGTTGCACGGAGCGTGTGAATGACACTTGGAGCAGGTGAATAGGAAATGGTACGCTTCTTCATTTGAATGGTAGATTGTTGTAGGATTTATCATTTGGATCTGCTTGTTTATTGGGTAGGTAAACTGGTTGTCTAGTTTCATGACTGAAGGTTTTATACCCTAGCTGATTGATTGATTGATGGATTCCCATGAACTTCGTTTCCCGCATGTCATGACTGATCTGTGGTGTTGATTGTGACCTTGAGGTTGTTAGCTTTCGTCCTTAGCTGCTCAGTCCTCGCCTGAGCAGTCGGCCAGGAGCCTGATCTACGGTCGTCGCCTTAGTGTTAAAAGACCTATGGATCTCAACGCCCTTCTTTTCTGTGTGAGGATGATGAAGTGAACATCAAACCTATTAGCCGACCACCTATGTTATTGTCCCTGGCTGAAGGTTTCCTTGTGCCTAGATGCGATTATCCAACTCTGCCCATTTGTTTGCTGGCGAAGATTTTCTTCATCCTCGGTTTTTTTTTTTTTATCTCATCGTTATCTCGTTCCTTTTTCTTTTCCCGTGTGTATTGTTGGGTGGATCAATTTTAACACAGCGTTGTTCTTGGATAAATTTAAATCGACATGGTGTTGGTATCCTAGAATGCCAAAATGATTCCATTCCCTATCTGTGTCCATATAATTTGTATGTTGGAATTGAACACACACACAAAAAACATTTGTTATTTCTGTCAGTGAATTTAGTTTTTCTTGGACTGTGATTGCTATGCTTTAAATTATTGAAAACTTTATAACGATCCCTATTTGCGTTAATTTTTCTGGGCAGTGATTTTTCTCATGCCAGTAATTTCAACACAAAAAAAAGGATTAATTTTATCTCTGCGATTAGAATGGTACTGGAGTGGATAACAAACTTAACACTGTGTATGCGATTTTATTTACTTATGGTTCTAATTTAACTTGTCCATTGGTAAATATTACACATGTTTCTACCCAATGATAAAGCTGGTCGCACAACGCTCACCCACAGTCCTTCAATTGCATACACGGATAGCGATATTTTGGCTTGAAGGAGTAGTGTTATAGCTAGAGGAAGCCACATAATTTAATGGCGTTTTCACCTGGTTTACCTGCAACGTCTTTAATGCTTTCCATTATTTACACCACGAAGTTTTAAATCCATCCACCCTGCCAGTCCATGCATTTATAAAGGTAGGCGTGTTATGTAAAGGTAGGCCAGTCCATGTGTTTATAAACGCTACTGTATAGACCGCGACTGGTATTCAAGTATGCGCATGGGTAAAAGCGGTGGACTGGTAGTTGTTAATTGGCAGGACTATGGTTGTTGAAGTGAAGGGTATCGATTTTACCCCTTTAGACAACGAATTACCATGCACTTATTCGAGGACTGGAGTCTCGTAGGGATTGTGAAACTTCCTAGTAAACGATGTCCTTCCTCTTCAAAATTTTGGTTGATTTCAGGAATTTTAGTTGCACGTTATAACTATCAATACTTTATGCAATTTAGATAAGAAAGAAAAACAAACTATTCTTTCAATTCAAATTTAGGAGCAACCTTCTAAATAAAAAGATTATGTTCCTTAATTACATAAATTAGTATCTTTACTCCTTTTGTTAATGAGCTGAAACACTCCTTATTTTATGCCAAAAATTGTGCGCCCAGGTAATGTAAACAAGTGGAGACCGTGCCCTTGAAAATAAATAAAAAACATAATATAAAATCCCGTGCCCTTGAAAATAAAAATAATAATATAAAATAATTATAAGACTTTAATTTTCCTTGCAGCTATACTCACTCCCAGTGCAATTACTGTCCCTACTTGCACACTTGTCGCGATGTATGTTTCCGCACCTTGTTAATGCTGGTAAAAGCATCAATTAAATTGGTATGTGTTAATGTAGTCAAACTATTGTTGGAATGTGTTAATGTTGGTAAATGCATCAATTAAATGGATATATGTTATTCTAGTCAGACTAATGTTGAAGGCAACTGACATTTTGGTACCTAGAATAAAGATAGATGCATGTGGAGTTATTTAGGTTAATAAATGCTTAGCTATTTCTCCCGGCTTGGATGAGGTAATGTGTTATTGCTATATTAAATGATTGGTTAATTGTCATGATTAGATGCCTGGATTAACTACTTATTATTGTAGTAATGGTAACATTCCACTTCAAAATTGTTACTGATGTTATTTAGTTAATGTTTCATTAATACTAATAGCTAGTAGATTGAGATGTGGATTAAATTAGAATTTCCCTACTGGAGTGTATAATGATTAAAGTTGAATGGAGAATTGTTGGAGTCATGGTTATGTAGCTCTTAATTCACTTGCGCCTTGTGGTTTACTTTATGATGAATGCCCGGGTATCTATTTTTAAATGCCATGTTATTAACTGCATTGTTAATTTGCTTGTGATAAAGGCTTTTGTTATTTGCTTCATTGTTTATTTTAAATGGTAGCATTCTAGTTTAAATGGTTTCCTTGTTATCAAGATTAGTGGCTAGTTGGTAGGAGTGTGGATTGAAGACAGGTCTGCATGTTTTACTTTGCTAGACTGGTGGCCTTTAATGTTTATTGATTGTAAATTAATGGCTAAATTCTTTTAGACAATCTAGTTAGTTCATAATTTATGATTAATTATGTTTTGATTATTAGCCAAGTCGAAGTCCAAACTTGCCTATTGATGTCTATTAAACATTGAATTAGAGGGTGCCTTGATGACAAATTTTGATGTAATGTTGCACAATGGATTGGCTTTAAGACTAGTGTAGATTGTACCTTATCATCATATTGCAATTTAGACATGCTAAGTTGGGCTCATAATAGATGATTATTATAGACTGTAAATATTGACTAGCTTGCCTCGACGATGGATCGAGGTATTGGCAAAGTCATTTTTAGCCTGTGCTTCCCGCTGAGGGGGGGGTTGTGGTTCCTTTTAATTAATGTTGTACTTAGTTGTAAACTTTATTGTGCTTGGTCTTCTTGTGTTGGGAAGGATGTAGAAACCTCCTTGTTCCTCAGAACAATTGCTAGCCCTGAGACCTTAAATTGTCAAAATCGATGGGAACCTGGGCTTGAGCATTGCTTATGTTTCCTGGAGGTCCTAACCATTGCAGGCTAGGACAGGGGAGTAGTCAGTCTTATTTTTGTTTGGTGATTGTCGTTCATTGCTTCTAGATGCTTGATGTGTGTCTTAGGTTGTTATGTTGTTGCGTGAGTTGCTAGTGCCTTGTTCAATCATCATGTTGCGATGCAAAGTGTAATGTCTTTATTACCCTTGTACACACGCACACAAAAAAAAAAAATTTTAAAAATTGCACTTGTTATGAGAGGCTAGTTGTCATGACGAAACAAGAGGTTCGTTACATATGGTATTAGAGCGGGTTCAACCTGTGTCTTGGGATCATTATGGCTGTCATTGATATGATTTGATTATATTGTTGCTAATTGAGTTGACTTGTGTGCGTTCAGGTAATCATGGTTAGAGGACGTCATGGAGGAAGACGATGGGGTGCTAGGGGAGGAGGCGCGATGCCTCTAGTAAAATCCATGCCTGAGGGGTCTAACCCCCAGTGAGACGAGCAGGTTCTCGGATAGGAGAAGATAGCAGTTGGTGATGTAGTCGGAATGATGAGATCTTTTCGATGCATGTCCGAGGCTCTGATCAGCCTTTTGGACAGAGAGGAGGCCAGGACACTGACACTCACTGAGGTTCCACCGTGCACTCTGGTCAGTACTGGTAGTGTTCACCGTGAACTCGAGAAGGTCAAATTTCTCGAGTTCTTTGGTGCTCCGGACGGCGCAGCCACCGAGGCATGGTTGGAGAACATGGCGATCTGCTTCGCACTTCGTGATTATACCTCCAACATGAAGGTCCGCATGGTGGTGTTTCAACTGAAAGGGAGCGCTCTTCTATGGTTGAAGACGCTCCTACCACAACTGAACATGGTCGTTGAAGATGTCTCATGGGAAATTTTCGAGGAATGGTTCTGAAAGAGGTACCTTTTAGAGGAATTCATTGAGTATCAACTCAATGTGTTCAACGCCTTACGACAAGGAGGTCATACGGTGCCTGAGTACGAGGCCCATTTTATGGAGCTGCTCCATTATGCTCCGCACCTTAACACTGAGAAACTTAAGGTCAACAAGTTCGTGTTTGGCCTTAACGATAGCCTACGTGCAAAGGTTAGGATTTTGATGCCTCAAACCTTGCATGATGTCGTCTAGAAGGCCCTCATAGCGGAGGAGGAGCTTATCAGTGGGGGTCAGACCAGGACTCCAGTGAGACCAGCAGGGCAGGTTCCATCTGGAGCACAACAGCATCAGACACCAACCAGACATACACCAGGATACCGTGGCTTCCATAGGGGATCCACTTTCACTACACCTCGACGACCGCCACCTCAGCAAGCGACACCTTATCGGGGAACACAACATTAGCAACAACGTCGAACATAGAAGAAGCAGTTTAGGACTGTTCAGTAGAACAAACCAAGATTCCAGGTTGGTGGTCTAACATCTTCTACTTCGAGTACCAGGGTTACTGGACTAAAGAAGGTGTGTTGGACGTGTGGGGAGCCAAAATAGTAATGGGACTGCCCTGTGGAGAGCACCAGAGTATCCAGATCAACCAGACCCACCATTGTGGGAGATATGGGCAAGACCCATTAGATTCATGCAGCAGTGAATAACAGCCAAACAGAGCACCAGTCGATTGTGCTTGAGATGACAAGTACCATCGCTGGCCAGACCCATAGTATTTTGATAGATCTTGGTGCTACCGAGAGTTTCATTTCTGGTGCAATGCTAAAAAGGATTAAGGTAAAGGCAGTCGAATAGGATGAGTTTAGCTTCGTGGAGATGGCTTCGGGAGATAAGCAAAAGGTAGGAGGAAAGGTTATGGGATGTATCCTTAACTTGGGAGAGTTTCTCACCAGGGCCAACCTATACATCGTGATCTTAGGATCTTATGACGTCATGATTGGTATGGAATTGTTGGAATCGCATGAGGCAATACTCAACTGTAATATGAAATGGTTGATCTTGGTCGATGACAAGGGGTAGAGACGTGTGATTGTAGGCCAGAACCAGGGAGTTTCCCTGAGGTTAATCTCTTCCTTGCAACTTCCAAAGATCATGCACAGGGGTGCAAGCTTTATGCGATCCTTGCGTTAAATGAGAAGGGAGTCGCGAAAGGTTTAAAACACCTTTCGGTGGTGAGAGAGTTTGCGGATGTGTTTCCAAAGGAATTACCTGGGATGCCGTTGGAAAGGGAATTGGAGTTTACCATAGACCTAAAACCAGGGACTGAACCGATAGCAAGAATGCCTTATTGGATGTCGACTCCAGAGTTACAAGAGTTGAAAATGAAACTGAAGGAGTTGTTGGACCTGGGACTGATACGTCCTAGTGTGTCACCATGGGGTGCACCTGTTATTTTCATACAAAAGAAGGACGAATCATGGAGGCTTTTCATTGACTACCGTCAAATGAACAAGGCTATGATAAAGAATCAGTATCCATTGTTGAGAATTGATGATATGTTCGATCAAATGAAGGGTGTGACAGTGTTCTCCAAGATCGATTTGCAATCAAGGTATCACTAGTTGTGGATCAAGGAGGATGACGTCCCTAAGACCGCCTTTAAGACAAGTTTTGGACATTACGATTTTATTGTTTTACCATTTGGTCTGACAAACATCCCAGGGGTATTTATGAGTTTGATGAATGGCGTGTTCTGCGAGTACTTGGACAAGTTCGTCCAAGTATTCATTGATGATATTTTGATCTACTCTTGGACGGCGGAGGAGCATGATGAGCACTTGCACTTGGCACTACAGTGTTTGCAAGAGCACCAATTGTATGGGAAGTTGTCCAAATGGTATTTTTATCAATCGAAGATTCACTACTTGGGGAATGTCATCTCCAACGAAGGCATCATTGTGGATCCAGCAAAGGTCGAGGCTATTATGGAATGGACTGCACCGATGAATGTCCCTGAAGTGCGTAGCTTTATGGGTTTGGCAGGATCCTATCGATGGTTCGTCGAGGTATTTTCGAAGATAGAAAATCTGATCACGGAATTGTAGAAGAAGAACAAGAAGTTTGTTTGGACCGAGAAATGCGCGGAAGAATTTCGGAGGCTCAAGGAGTCATTAACAACAACACTGATACTAAAGGTCCCTGACATGGACTTGGGCTTCTTGGTATGCACTGATGCATCCAAGGAGGGCTTAGGTGGGGTCTTGATGCAAGACGGACGAGTGGTCTCTTACATTTCGAGGAAACTGAGAAGGCATGAGGAGAACTACGCGACACATGATTTGGAGTTTTTAGCCATTATATATGCCTTGAAGGTTTGGAGACACTACCTTGGTGGACGAAAATTTGAATTGAAAACTGACCATTGTGGACTACAACACATATTTACGCAAAGTGACCTGAACGCACGACAACGACATTGGTCGGAATTTCTTAGCAAGTATGACTTAGAGATTACTTACATAAAAGGAACAGTGAACCAAGTGGTGGATGCATTGAGTCAGAGACCACACATCTTTTTGGTGTTGCCTCTTCAGATGAATCTACGTGAAAAGATTATAACTTTACAGCGTGATGATGATTGGTACTAAGAGGTCCAGGGTTTTATCAGACAAAACACAATGATGGTACCATTATTTGAAGGATTTTCTTTTGATAGAGATGGTTTATTAAGGTTTAAAAATCATATCAACATACCGTCGAACGCCAAGTTGAGGATGTTGATCCTGAACGAGGCTCATAGAGCAGTTTACATGGCTCACCCGGGAGTCACGAAGATGAGGGCAGACCTTAAACCCTTATTCTTCTGGAAGGGAATGAAGGCAGACATAGTCAACTATGTGGCCAGATGTCTAGAATGTCATCAAGTAAAGGATTAACATAGACACCCAACAGGATTACTACAACCACATGCTATTCTAGAATCAAAATGGGAGGTTATTTTGATGGATTTTATTGTTGGATTGCCACTGACGGCAAGGAGACATGACTCGATTTTCGTAGTAGTAGACACTCTGATGAAGAGGCTCAATTTATTCCTGTGTGTATGACGTATCAGGCACCTGACATAGCTAGATTTTTCATCAGTGAGATTGTGAGGCTGCATGGCATGCCTAAGAGGATTATATCCAATTGAGGATTGGTATTTATTGGACGGTTTTTGACGAGTTTCCAGGAGGCCTTGGGAACCCATCTTAACTTTAGTACTGCGTATCACCTGGAGACTAACGAGCAGACCGAATGAACAAACCAAACCTTGGAGGACATGTTGTGCATGTATGTGATGGACCAACAAAAGAGTTGGGAAGAATTCTTTCCACTAGTAGAATTCGCTTACAACAACAGTGACCAGAGCACCATTAAGATGGCGCCTTTCGAGTTTCTTTACGGGCGACCGTGTCGGACGCCCTTGAGTTGGGATTGGCTTGAGGATAGGGTCCTGGTGGGACCGAAAGTGATCCAATAAATGTAAGAGAAAATGCAAACAATAAGACAAAGGATTAAAGAAGTGCAGGATCGACAAAAGAGTTATGCCGATGCGCACCGTGTCGACCATAGTTATGAGGTGGGAGATCGAGTCTTCTTGCGAGTTAAACCGCATAATAGTTCGATCAAGTTTGGTAAGGGAGATAAAATCTCTCCTAGGTTCATGGGACCTTTCGAGATCATGGAGAGAAAGGGGCCCGTGGCCTATCGACTAGCCTTGCCGGATTCTTTGAGGCGTATGCACGATATTTTTCATGTATCTGTTTTGAGACATTATATAAGTGATCCTACACATGTTATTGACATGATTTCCTTGTAGGTATCAGACGAGGGAGTGCTCACGGCTAAGCCAGACTACATCTTGGATCATCGTGTTTGACAACTATGTCGTCGAATGGTAGATCAGGTCAAGGTCCAGTGGGACAATTATAGTCTGCACTCGACGACCTGGGAGGACGCATATGATATGCACCGACAGTTTCCATTTTTGTTTGATAGATAGACATATGATACTGTGATACACTTTATTTCAGCATATATACTGTGAAATTTTGAGACAAAGTATATACCAAGAGGAGGTGTATGTAACATCCTGCTCTGGCACACTGAGCAAATTTTTTTTTGAGGACACTTTCTCGCAAGTGATCTAGATTTTTATGCTATTAAAACTTTTGACTTTGATTATGATGCGTTATGGGTTGATGACATGTTGTTTTACTAGATTGACATAGACAGGTGCTATTGACTCGGTTTCACAGAGTGTGCAGAGTTTTGGACCTTGAGGATGCAGAGGCATCGAAGGAACCCCTTGGGCTCCAGATCGAGTCAGGGAGTGTGCCTTTGGGGTTTGATTGTTTTACGGTGATATTAGTGCATCTGACTAGATGATATGATGTGTATATGTTCTGACATGATTTGTTGATGATGCAGGCTGACGATAGATTGCCGACCAGACTCACATATGGAGTAAAGGGGTCACACACAACTACCAGATATGTTGAGGGAGAGGTGTGTACAGCAGCCCTGGCACAGCCTACTAGCACTCTCGTCGTGGCTCGAACTGTAGGTTAACGATTACCTAGTTCGAGAGGACCCACGATGCCATGAGGGAAGACTGCGATAGTCACTCATGATGATTCTAAGGGGAACTCAATAAGGTGGGGGCCTTATTCCTTAGAATCCCTTAGTCTCCCATAAGTTCACCTTGTGGAGTGTTGACTCTAGGGGTTATTGATGTCTACCAAGTCATTCAAGAGGCGAGTGGCACCATTGGAGCACATAGTGTGTCCTGAAGGGCACATCACGCAATGGAAACATATTGAGGTGAGTGGCACCCTTGGATCATGTAGTGCGTCTTGAAGGGCACATCATGCAAGGGAACATATGAGGTGAGTGGCACCCTTAGAGCACCTAGTGCGTCCTGAAGGGCACGTCACGTTGTTGATGACATAGGGATGAACCTAGATGGACCTAAGACAAATAACCTGTTAACTAAATTTTTAAAACAATTTGCCTAATTAAATGTTGCCCAGTACGAAATTTAAGGCCTCGGTCTAAATTACGCTAGTGGTAAAATTTTGTCTTCTAAAAAAAAAATAGAGAGAAAAAAAAATAATAATAATTAAAATAAAAACAACCTAAATATTAATTAGATCTTCGTTGAATCTTGTAACATGAAGGGAGGAAGAAATTTAATTTAGCCATAAAAAATAAAATCTGTGGAAATAAAATGTAAAGAGGGAATTAATTGTTTTATCTTGTGATAATTTAAAATAAACTAATTAATTGAAAAAGGGAAAAAGGGGTTAAATTTCACACTTGCCTTTTTGAGTTTTAAGTAAAAAGGGGAAGGAGGGAAAAATTTTAAAATTTAGGAAACTAGGGAAAGGAGGTAACATAAAAAGGGAAAAAGGGGAACTTAAGGGAAAAAGAGGAAGGTCAACTTAGCAAAAGAATCTACCATTAAATAACTTTCTAATTTTAAACTGAATTAACAAATTAATAAAAGGGAAAGATATTAAAACCTGTAAAAGAATTTGGGGACACCTAGGAGTGATTCTAGGAGTAACTCTAGGTGGGTGAGCGAAATAAAGATAATTACTTAATTAAAGAAATTAATTCATGGAGGATTGTAGGGGATTAGGGACACTTGTACGAAGAGGAATTTTTAGGAATTTATTTTAAAAACTTTAATTAAATGAGATTTTAGGAAAGAACGGAAGTTCAAAACTCTATAACATAAAGGAAGGAGAAGGATGAAATATCATCTTTTAGTTGCGTAAATTACGCTCCAGAAATATAGACTTGACTAATTTACATGCGGGATTTGGGATTCCCAGCTCAAAGAGGAGTGGTAGCTCGGCCTTGCAAGGCGAGATGGGAGCTAGACAAAACCTCTGGATAGTGTTTGTGGCCCCTTTGCGGCTCGGGGGGCTAAGGGGGAAGAAGAGTACCCCTAGCATTAGCTGGGAGGTACCAGTGAAGTCTCAATAGTCGGCGAGCGGGAGTTGCATGGAGCGCGCGTACGACACTCGGAGAAGGCGAACAGGCAATGATACGCTTCTTCGTTTGAATGGTAGATTGTTGTAGGATTTATGATTTGTATTTGCTTGTTTATTGGGTAGGTAAACTGGTTGTCTAGTTTCATGACTGGAGGTTTTATAGCCTAGTTGATTGATTGATTGATGGATGTCCTTGACCTTCGTTTCCCACATGTCGTGACCACCCTGTGGTGTTGATTTTGACCTCGAGGTTGTTAGATTTCATCCTTATCTCATTAATACTCGCCTGAGAAGTCGGCCAGGAGCCTGATCTACGGTCGTTGCCTTAGCATTAAAAGACCTATGGATCTCAACGCCTTTCTTTTCTGTGCGAGGATGATGAAGTGAATGTCGAACCTATCAGCCGTCCACCTTTGTTATTTTCCCTGGTTGAAGCTTGCCTTGTGCCTGGATGCGATTATCCAACTCTGCGTATTTTTTTGTTGGCGATATTTTCTTCATCCTCTGCTTCTTCTTTTTTTATCTCGTCGTTATCTCGTTCCTTTTTTTTTCCCATGTGTAGAGTTGGATGGATCAATTTAAATCGGCATGGTGTTTGTATCCTAGAATGCCAAAATGATTCCATTCCCTGTCTGCGTCCATATAATTTGTATGCTAGAATTGAACACACACACAAAAAACGTTTTTTATTTCTATCAGTGAATTTAGTTTTTCTTGGACTATGATTGCTATGCTTTAAATTATTGAAAAATTTATAAGGATCCGTGCTTGGGTTAATTTTTCTGGGCAATGATTTTTCTCATGCCAGTAATTTCAACACAAAAAAAAGGATTAATTTTATCTTTGTGATTAGAATGGTACTGGAATGGATAACGAAATTAACATTGTGTCTGTGATTTTCTTTACTTATGGTTCGAATTTAACTTTTCCATTGGTAAAGATTAGACATGTTTCTACCCAATGATAAAGTTGGTCGCACAATGCTCACCCACAGTCCTTCAATTGCATACATGGATAGCGATATTTTGGCTTGAATGAGTAGTGTTATAGCTAGAGGCAGCCACATAATTTAATGGTGTTTTCACCTGGTTTACCCGCACCGTCTTTAATGGTTTCCAGTATTTACACCATGAAGTTTTAAAGCCATCCACCCTGCCAGTCCATGCGTTTATAAAGGTAGGCATGTTGTGTAAAGGTAGGACAGTCCATCTGTTTATAAACACTACTGTACAGACCGCGACTGGTATTCTAGTATGCACATGGGTAAAAGAGGTGGACTGGTAGCTGTTAATTGGCGGGACTATGGTTGTTGAGGTGAAGGGTATCGATTTTACCCATTTAGACAGCGAATTGCCATGCACTTATTCGAGAACCGGAGTCCCGTAGGGACTGCGAAACTTCCTGGCACACGATGTCCTTCCTCTTCAAAATTTTGGTTGATTTCAGGAATTTTAGTTGCACATTATAACTATCAATAATTTATGCAATTTAGATAAGAAACAAAAACAAACTATTCCTTCAATTCAAATTTAGGAGCAACTTTCTAAATAAAAAGATTATGTTCCTTAATTACAGAAATTAGTATCTTTACTCCTTTTGTTAATGAGCTGAAACACTCCTTATTTCATGCCAAAAATTGTGCACCTAGGTAATGTAAACAAGTGGAGCCTGTGCCCTTGAAAATAAAAAAAAAATCATAATATAAAATCCCATGCCCTTGAAAATAAAAATAATAATTTAAAATAATTATAAGACTTTAATTTTCCTTCCAGCTATACTCACTCCCAGTGCAATTACTGTCCCTACTTGCACACTTGTTGCGATGTGTGTTTCCACACCTTGTTAATGCTGGTAAATGCATCAATTAAATTGGTATGTCCTAATGTAGTCAGACTATTGTTGGAATGTGTTAATGTTGGTAAATGAATCAATTAAATGGATATATGTTATTCTAGTCAGACTAATGTTGAAGGCAACTGACATTTTGGTACCTAGAATAAAGATAGACACATGTGGAGTTATTTAGGTTAATAAATGCTTAGCTATTGCTTCCGGGTTGGATGAGGTAATGTGTTATTACTATATTAAATGATTGGTTAATTGTCATGATTCAATGCCTGGATTAACTACTTATTATTGTAGTAATGGTAGCATTCCAATTCAAAATTGTTACTGATGTTATTTAGTTAATGTTTCATTAATACTAATAGCTAGTAGATTGAGATGTGGATTAAATTAGAATTTCCCTATTGTAGTGTATAATGATTAAAGTTAAATGGAGAATTGTTGGAGTCATGGTTATGTAGCTCTTAATTCACTTGCGCCTTGTGGTTTACTTTACGATTAATGCCCGGGTATCTATTATTAAATGTCATGTTATTAACTTCATTGTTAATTTGCTTGTGATAAAGGATTTTGTTATTTGCTTCATTTTTTATTTTAAATGGTAGCATTCTTGTTTAAATGGTTGCCTTGTTATCAGGATTAGTGGCTAGTTGGTAGGAGTTTGGATTGAAGACGGGTCTGCATGTTTTACTTTGCTAGACTGGTGGCCTTTAATGTTTATTGATTGTAAATTAATGGCTAAATTATTTTAGACAATCTATTTAGTTCATAATTTATGATTAATTATGTTTTGATTATTAGCCAAGTCGAAGTTGAGACTTGCCTATTGATGTCTATTAAACATTGAATTAGAGGGTACCTTGATGACAAATTGTGATGTAAAGTTGTTCAATGGATTGGCTTTAAGACTAGTGTAGATTGTACCTTATTGTCATATTGCAATTTAGACATGCTAAGTTGGTCTCGTCATAGATGATTATTGTAGACTTTAAATATTGACTAGCTTTCCTCGACAATGGATCGGGGTATTGGCAAAGTCATTTTTAGCCTGTGCTTCCCATTGAGGGGGGGGTTGTGGTTCCTTTTAATTAATGTTGTACTTGGTTGTAAACTTTATTGTGCTTGGTCTGCTTGTGTTGGGAGGGATGTAGAAACTTCCTTGTTCCTCAGAACAGTCACCAGCCCTGAGACCTTAAATGGTGAAAATCGATGGGAACTTGGGCTTGAGCGTCGCTTCTTTGTCCTGAAGGTCCTAACCATTACAGGGTAGGATGGGTAGGTAGTCAGTCTTATTTTTGTCGGTTGATTATCATTCATTGCTGCCAGATGCTTGATGTGTGTCTTAGGTCATTATCTTGTTGCGTGAGTTGCTAGCGCCTTGTTCAATTGTCTTGTTTCGATGCAGAGTATAATGTCTTTATTACCCTTGTACACACGAACACACAAAAAAAATAAAAATAAAAATTCACTTGTTATGAAAGGTTAGTTGTCATGACGAAATGGGAGGTTCGTTACATATGGTATCAGAGCGGGTTCAATCCGTGACTTGGGATTACTACGACTTTCGTTGATATGATTTGATTATACCGTTGCTAATCGAGTTGACTTGTGTGCGTGTAGGTAATCATGGTTAGAGGACGTCGTGGAGGAAGATGACGGGGTGCTAGGGGAGGAGGCACGACACCTCCAGTAGCATCCACGCCTCCAGTGTCTAACCCCCAGTGAGACGAGCAGGTTATCGGATAGGAGAAGATAGTAGTTAGTGATGTAGTCGAAATGATGAGATCTTTTCAGCGCACGTCCGAGGCTCTCATCAGCCATTTGGACAGAGAGTAGGCCAAGGCACCGACACCCGCTGAGGTTCCATCGTGCGCTCTGTCAAATTTCTCGAGTTCTTTGGTGCCCCAGACAACGCACCCACTGAGACATGGTTGGAGAACATGGTGATGTGCTTTGCACTTCGCGATTATACCTCCAACATGAAGGTCCACATGGATTTATTTCAACTGAAAGGGAGCGCTCTTCTATGGTGGAAGACGCTCCTACCACAGCTGAACATGGTCGTCAAAGACGTGTCATGAGAATTGTTCGAGGAACGGTTCCGAGAGAGGTATCTTTCAGAGGAATTCATAGAGCATCAACTCAATGAGTTCAACGCCTTACGATAGGGAGGTCATATGGTGCCTGAGTACGAGGCCCGTTTTATGGAGCTGCTCCGTTATGCTCTACACCTAAACACTGAGAAACTTAAGGTCAACAAGTTTGTGTTTGTCCTTAACGACAACTTACGTTGAAAGGTTATGATTTTGATGCCTCAAACCTTGCATGATACCGTCCAGAAGCCCCTCATAGCATAGGAGGAGCTTATTAGTGGGGGTCAGACCATGACTCCAACAAGACCAGTAGGGAAGGTTCAATCTGGAGCACAACAGCATCAGACACCAGCCAGACATACACTGGGATACCGTGGCTTCCAGAGGGGATCCACTTTCACTACACCTCAACGACCGTTGCCTCAGCAATGAACACCTTATCAGGGACCACAGCATCAGCAACAGTGTTGACCGTAGTAGAAGAAGTTTAGGACTATTCAACAAAACAGACTAGGATTCCAGGCTGGTGGGCCGTCATCTTCTTCTTCAGGTACCAGGGTTACTGGGCTGAAGAAGGGGTGTTGGATGTGTGGGGAGCCACACTACCAACGCGACTACCCTGTGGAGAGGACCAGAGAATCCGGATTAGCCGGACCCACTACCGTGGGAGATATGGGCAAGACCCATCAGATTCATGCAGCGGTGAATAACCACCAGGCAGAGCAGCAGTCGACTGTGCTTGAGACGACAGGTACCGTCGCTGACCAGACGCTTAGTATTTTGATAGATCCCGGTGCTACCAAGAGTTTCATTTCTGGTGCAACACTAAAAAGGATTAAGGGAAAGGAATTCGAATAGGATGAGTTTAGCTTCATGGAGATGGCTTCAGGAGCCAAGAAAAAGGTAGGAGGAAAGGTTACGGGATGTATCCTTAACTTGGGAGAGTTTGTCACCAGGGCCAACCTGTACGTCATGATATTAGGATCTTATGACGTCGTGATTGGTATGGACTGGTTGGAATCGCATGAGGTGATACTCAACTATAAGACGAAATGGTTGATCTTGGTCGATGACGAGGGGCAGAGACATGTGATTGTAGGCTAGAACTAGGGAGTTTCCCAGAGGTTCATCTCTTCCTTACAACTTTGGAAGAGCATGCGCAAGGGGTGCAATCCTTATGTGATCCTTGCATTAAACGAGAAGTGAGTCATGGAAGGTTTAGAACACCTTCCAGTGGTGAAAGAGTTTGTGGACATGTTCCCGTAGGAGTTACCTGGGATGTCGCTAGAAAGGGAATTGGAGTTTACCATAGACCTAAAACCGGGGACTGAATCAATAGAAAGAATGCCTTATCAAATGTCGACTCCAGAGTTACAAGAATTGAAAATGAAACTGAAGGAGTTGTTGGACCTGGGACTGATACGTCCTAGTGTGTCACGGTGGGGTGCACCTATTATTTTCATATGAAAGAAGGACAGATCGTGGAGGATTTGCATTGACTACCGCCAACTGAACAAGGCTACGATCAAGAATCAATATCCATTGCCGAGAATTGATGATCTATTCGATCAAATGAAGGGTGCGACGATGTTCTGCAAGATCGATTTGCGATCAGGGTATCACCAGTTGTGGATCAAGGAGGATGATGTCCCTAAGACCGCCTTTAAGACGAGTTTTGGACATTATGAGTTTACTGTTTTACCGTTTGGACTAACAAACGCCCCAGGGGTATTTACGAGTTTGATGAATGGGGTGTTCCCTGAGTACTTGGACAAGTTTGTCCAAGTATTCATTGACGATATTTTGATCTATTCTTGGAAGATGGAGGAGCATGACGAGCACTTGCGCTTGGTACTACAGTGTTTGCAAGAGCACCAATTGTATGGGAAGTTGTCCAAATTCTCTTTTTATCAATCGAAGATTCACTACTTCGGGCATGTCATCTCTGGCGAAGGCATCACCATGGATCCAGCAAAGGTCGAGGATATTATGGAATGTATTGCACCGATGAATGTCCTCGAAGTGAGTAGATTCATGGGTTTGGCAGGATACTATCGACGGTTTGTCGAGGGATTTTCGAAGAGAGCAAATCCGATCACGAAATTGCAGAAGAAGAACAAGATGTTTGTTTGGATCGAGAAATGCACAGAAGCATTTCGGAGGCTCAAGGAGTCGTTAACAACAACACCGATACTAAAGGTGCCTGACATGGATATGGGCTTCTTGGTATGCACTGACGCATCCAAGGAGGGATTAGGCGGGGTCTTGATGCAAGACGGATGAGTGATCGCTAACATTTAGAGGAAGCTGAGAAGGCATGAGGAGAACTACGCGATGCACGGTTTGGAGACACTACCTTGTTGGAGGAAAATTTGAACTGAAAACTGACCATTGTGGACTACAGCACATATTTACGCAAAGTGACCTGAACGCACGACAACAACATTGGTCGGAATTTCTTAGCGAGTAGGACTTCAAGATTACTTACATAAAAGGAATAGTGAACCGAGTGGCAGATGCATTGAGTCAGAGACCATGCAGTTTTTTGGTGTTGCCTCTTCAGACAAATCTATGTGAAAAGATTCTAACTTTACAGCATGATGATGATTGGTACCAAGAGGTCGAGGGTTTTATCAGACAAAACATAATGATGGTACCACGATTTGAAGGATTTTATTTTGATAGCGATGGTTTATTGAGGTTTAAAAATTGTATCAACGTACCGCCGAACGACGAGTTGAGGATGTTGATCCTGAACGAGGCTCATAGAGCAGTTTACATGGCTCACCCAAGAGTCACGAAGATGAGGGCATACCTTAAACCCTTATTCTTCTAGAAGGGAATGAAGGCAGACATAGTCAACTATGTGGCCAGATATCTAGAATGTCAGCAAGTAAAGGTTGAACATAGACACCCAATAGGATTACTACAACCACATGCTATTCCATAATTGAAATGGGAGGTTATTTCGATGGATTTTATTGTTGGATTGTCACTGACGGCAAGGAGACATGACTCAATTTTTGCAGTAGTAGACACTTTGATGAAGAGTGGTTGCTTTATTCCTATGCATATCACCCGGAGACTAACGGGAAGACCGAACGAATGAACAAAACCTTGGAGGACATGTTGCGCATGTATGTGATGGACCAACAAAAGCATTGGGAAGAATTCTTTCCACTGGTAGAATTCGCTTACAACAACAGTTACCAGAGAACCATTAAGATGGCGCCTTTCGAGTTTCTTTACAGGCAACCGTGTCGGACGCCCTTGAGTTGGGATCGGCTTGAGGATAGGGTCCTGGTGGGACAAGAAGCAATCCAAGAAATGGAAGAGAAAATGAAAACAATAAGACAAAGGATTAAAGAAGCACAGGATCGACAGAAGAGTTATGCCGATGTGCACCGTGTCGACTGTAGTTACAAGGTCAGTGATCAAGTCTTCTTGCGTGTTAAACCGCATAAGAGTTAGATCAAGTTTGGGAAGGGAGATAAACTCTCTCCTAGGTTCATGGGAGCTTTCGAGATCGTGGAGAGAAAAGGGTCTGTGGCCTATCGACTAGCCTTGCCGGATTCTTTGAGGCGTATGCACAATGTTTTTCATCTATCTGTTTTGAGACATTATATAAGTGATCCTACACATGTTATTGACATGAGTTCCTTGCAGGTATTGGATGAGGGAGCGCTCATGGATGATCCAGTCCACATCTTGGATCATTGCGTTCAACAACTACGTCGTCAAAAGGTAGATCAAGTCAAGGTCCAGTGGGACAATTATAGTCCACACTCGGCGACCTAGGAGGATGCATATGATATGCGCCAATAGTTTCCATTTTTGTTTGATAGATAGACATATGATGCCGTGATACACTTTATTTCAGCATATATATTGTGAAACTTCGGGATGAAGTTTATACCAAGAGGGGGTGTATGTAACATCCCTCTCTGGCGCACTGAGCAAACTTATTTTTGAGGGCACTTGCTTGCAAGTGATATAGATTTTTATGCTATTAAAACTTTTGGCTTTGATTACGATGCGTTATGGGTTGATGACATGTTGTTTTACTACATTGATATAGACAGGTTCTATTGAATTGGTTTCACTGAGTGTGCAGGGTTTTGGACCTTGAGGATGCAGAGGCATTGATGGAAGCCCTTGGACTCTGGATCGAGTCAGGGAGTGTGCCTTTGGGGTTTGTTTTTTTTACTGTGATATTAGTGCATCTGACTAGATGATATGATGTGGATATGTTCTGACATGATTTGTTGATGATGCAAGCTGACGATAGATTTTCGACCAAACTCACATATGGAGTAAAGGGGTCACACATGACTACCAGATATGTTGAGGGAGAGGTGTAGACAACAACCCTACCAGAGCCTACTAGCACTCCCGCCGTGGCTCGAACCCAAGAGGACCCACAATGTTGTGAGGGAATACTGTGACAGTCACTCACGATGATTCTAAGGGGCACACAATAAGGCAGGGACCTTATTCTTTAGAAGCCCTTAGTCTCCCACAAGTTCACCTGGCGGAGTGTTGACTCTAGGGGTTATTGATGTTTACCAACTCAGTCAAGAGGTGAGTGGCACCCTTGCAGCACGTAGTGGGTCCTGATGGGCACGTCGTGCAACAAAAACATATTGAGGTGAGTGGCACCCTTGGAGCACGTAGTGCGTCCTAAAGGGCACATCGCGCAAGGGAACAGATGAGGTGAGTGGCAACCTTGGATCACCTAGTGCATCCTGAAGGGCACGTTGCATTGTTGATGAAATAGGGATGAACCTAGATGGACCTAAGACAAATAACCTGTTAAGTAAATTTTTAAAACAACTTCCCTAATTAAATGTCGCCCAGTATGAAATTTAAGGCCTAAGTCTAAATTACGCTAGTGGTAAAATTTTGTCTTCTAAAAAAATAAATAGAGAGAAATAAAATAATAATAATTAAAATAAAAAAAACCTAAATATTAATTAGATCTTCGTTGAATCTCATAACATGAAGGGAGTAAGAAATTTAATTTAGCCGTAAAAAATAAAATCTGTGGAAATAAAATGTAAAGAGGGAATTAATTGTTTATCTTGTAATAATTTAAAATAAACTAATTAATTGAAAAAGGGAAAAGGGGGTTAAATTTCACACCTGCTTTTTGAGTTTTAAGTAAAAAGGGGAAGGAGGGAAAAATATTAAAATTTAGGAAACTAGGGAAAGGAGGTAACATAAAAAGGGAAAAAGGGGAACTTAAGGGAAAATGCGGAAGGTCAACTTAGTAAAGAATCTACCATTAAAGAACTTTTTAATTTTAAACTGAATTAGCAAATTAATGAAAGGGAAAGCTATTAAAACCTGTAATAGAATTTGGGGACACCTAGGAGTGATTCTAGGGGTAACTCTAGGTGGGTGAGGGAAATAAAGATAATTACTTAATTAAAGAAATTAATTCATGGAGGATTGTAGGGGATTAGGGACACTTGTACAAAGAGGAATTTTTAGGAATTTATTTTAAAAACTTTAATTAAATGAGATTTTAGGAAAGAAAGGAAGTTCGAAACTCTATAAAATAAAGGAAGGAGAAGGATGAAAGATCATCTTCTAGTGGCGTAACATTACGCTGCAGAAATATTGACTTGAATGATTTACTTGTGGTAGTTGGGATTCCTAGCTCGGAGAGGAGTGGTAGCTCGACCTTGCGAGGTGAGTTGGGAGCTAGACAACACCTCTGGATAGTGTGTGTGGCCCCTTTGCGGCTCGGGGGGCTAAGGGGGAAAAAGAGTACCCCTAGCATTGGCCGGGAGTTACTAGTGAAGTCTCAACGGTCGACGAGTGGGAGTTGCATGGAGTGCGCGGATTACACTCGGAGCAGGCGAATAGACAATGGTATGCTTCTTCGTTTGAATGGTAGATTGTTGTAGGATTTATGATTTGGATCTGCTTGTTTATTGGGTAGGTAAACTGGTTGTCTAGTTTCCTGACTGAAGGTTTTATAGCCTAGCTAATTGATTGATTGATGGATTCCCATGACCTTCATTTCCCGCATGTCGTGACCACCTTGTGGTTTTAATTGTGACCTTGAGGTTGTTAGATTTCATCCTTAGGTCCTCAGTCCTCGCCTGAGCAGTCGGCTTGGAGCCTGATCTACGGTCATTGCCTTAGCGTTGAAAGACCTATGGATCTCAACGCCCTGCTTTTCTGTGCGAGGATGATGAAGTGAACGTCAAACCTATCAGCCATCCACCTCTGTTATTGTCCCTGGATGAAGGTTTCCTTGCGCCTAGATGTGATTATCCAACTCTGCCCATTTGTTTGTTGGCAAAGATTTTCTTCATCCTCTGCTTGTTTTTTTTTTTATCTCGTCATTATCTCATTCCTTTTTTTTCCCCATGTGTATAGTTGGATGTATCAATTTTAACGCAGTGTTGTTCTTGGATAAATTTAAATCGGCATGGTGTTGGTATCCTAGAATGCCAAAACGATTCCATTCCCTATCTGTGTCCATATAATTTGTATGCTAGAATTGAACACAGTA
>SNQJ01S0016223.1:23507-43332 GCA_010110895.2 Picea sitchensis
AAAAAAAAAACATTTGTTATTTTTGTCAGTGAATTTAGTTTTTCTTGGACCGTGATTTCTATGCTTTAAATTATTGAAAAATTTATAACGATCTGTGTTTGCATTAATTTTTCTGGGCAGTGATTTTTCTCATACCAGTAATTTCAACACACAAAAAAAGGATTAATTTTATCTCTGCGATTAGAATGGTACTGGAATGGATAATGAACTTAACGCTGTGTCTGCGATTTTCTTTACTTATGGTTCAAATTTAACTTTTCCGTTGGCAAAGATTACACATATTTATACCCAATGATAAAGTTGGTCGCAGAACGCTCACCCATAGTCCTTCAATCGCATACACAGATAGCGATATTTTGGCTTGAATGAGTAGTGTTATAGCTAGAGGCAGCCACATAATTTAATGGCGTTTTCACCTGGTTTACCCGCAACATCTTTAATGGTTTCTAGTATTTAAACCACGAAGTTTTAAATCCATCCACCCTACCAGTCCATGCATTTATAAAGGTAGGCATGTTGTGTAAAGGTAGGCCAGTCCATGTGTTTATAAATGCTACTGTACAGACTGCAATTGGTATTCAAGTATGCGCATGGGTAAAATCGGTGGACTGGTAGCTGTTAATTGGAGGGACTATGGTTGTTGAGGTAAAGGGTATCAATTTTACCCCTTTAGACAACGAATTACCATGCACTTATTCGAGAACTGGAGTCCCGTAGGGAATGCGAAACTTCCTGGCAAACGATGTCCTTCCTCTTCAAAATTTTGGTTCATTTTAGGAATTTTAGTTGCACGTTATAACTATCAATACTTTATGCAATTTAGATAAGAAACAGAAACAAACTATTCCTTCAATTCAAATTTAGGAGCAACTTTCTAAATAAAAATATTATGTTCCTTAATTACAGAAATTAGTATCTTTACTCCTTTTGTTAATGAGCTGAAACACTCCTTATTTTATGCCAAAAATTGTGTGCCCAGGTAATGTAAACAAGTGGAGCCCGTGCCCTTGAAAATAAAAAAAAATCATAATATAAAATCCCATGCCCTTGAAAATAAAAATAGTAATATAAAATAATTATAAGACTTTAATTTTCCTTGCAGCTATACTCACTCCCGGTGCAATTACTATCCCTACTTGCACACTTGTCGCGATGTATTTTTCCGCACCTTGTTAATGCTGGTAAATGCATCAATTAAATTGGTATGTGTTAATGTAGTCAGACTATTGTTGGAATGTGTTAATGTTGGTAAATGCATCAATTAAATGGATATATGTTATTCTAGTCAGACTAAGGTTGAAGGCAACTGACATTTTGGTACCTAGAATAAAGATAGATGCATGTGGAGTTATTAAAGTTAATAAATGCTTAGCTATTGCTTCTGTCTTGGATGAGGTAATGTGTTATTGCTATATTAAATGATTGGTTAATTGTCATGATTAGATGCCTGGATTAACTGCTTATTATTGTAGTAATGGTAGCATTCCACTTCAAAATTGTTACTGATGTTATTTAGTTAATGTTTCATTAATACTAATAGCTAGTAGATTGAGATGTGGATTAAATTAGAATTTCCCTATTGGAGTGTATAATGATTAAAGTTGAATGGAGAATTGTTGGAGTCATGGTTATGTAGCTCTTAATTCACTTGCGCCTTGTGGTTTACTTTACGATGAATGCTTGGGTATCTATTATTAAATGTCATGTTATTAACTCCATTGTTAATTTGCTTGTGATAAAGGGTTTTGTTATTTGCTTCATTGTTTATTTTAAATGGTAGCATTCTAGTTTAAATGGTTGCCTTGTTATCAAGATTAGTGGCTAGTTGGTAGGAGTTTGGATTGAAGATGGGTCTGCATGTTTTACTTTGCTAGACTGGTGGCCTTTAATTTTTATTGATTGTAAATTAATGGCTAAATTCTTTTAGACAATCTAGTTAGTTCATAATTTATGATTAATTATGTTTTGATTATTAGCCAAGTCGAAGTCCAGACTTGCCTATTGATGTCTATTAAACATTGAATTAGAGGGTACCTTGATGACAAATTGTGATGTAAAGTTGCACAATGGATTGGCTTTAAGACTAGTGTAGATTGTACCTTATCGTCATATTGCAATTTAGACATGCTAATTTGGGCTCGTAATAGATGATTATTATAGACTGAAATATTGACTAGCTTGCCTCGACGATGGATCGGGGTATTGGCGAATTCGTTTTTAGCTTGCGCTTCCCGTTGAGTGGGGGGTGTTGTGGTTTCTTTTAATTAATGTTGTACTTAGTTGTAAACTTTATTGTTCTTGGTCTGCTTATGTCGGGCAGGATGTAGACACCTCCTTGTTCCTCAGAATAGTCTCTAGCCCTGAGACCTTAAATGATCAAAATCGATGGGAACCTGGGCTTGAGCGTTGCTTATGTGTTTTGGAGGTCCTAACCATTGCAAGGTAGGACGAGCGGGTAGTCAGTATTATTTTTGTCGGTTGATTGTGGTTCATTGCTTCTAGATGCTTGATGTGTGTCTTAGGTCGTTATGTTGTTGCGTGAGTTGCTAGAGCCTTGTTCAATCGTCGTGTTGCGACATACAGTATAATGTGTTTATTACCCTTGTACACACGCACACAAAAATAAATAAATAAAAATTTGCACTTGTTATGAGAGGTTAGTTGTCATGACGAAATAGGAGGTTTGTTATATATGGTATTAGAGTGGGTTCAACCCGTGACTTGGGATCACAGGTTCGTTACATACGGTATCAGAGTGGGTTCAACCCACGACTTGGGATCGCTACGGTTTTCGTTGATATGATTTGATTATACTATTGCTAATCGAGTTGACTTGTGTGCGTGCAGGGAATCATAGTTAGAGGACACTATGGAGGCAGACGACAGGGTGCTAGGGGAGGAGGCGCGACGTCTCCAGTAGCATCCATTCCTAAGGGGTCTAATCCCTAGGGAGACGAGCAGGTTCTCGAATAGGAGCAGATAGAAGTTCGTGATGTAGTCAGAATGATGATATCTTTTCAGCACATGTCCGAGGCTCTGATCAGCCTTTTCGACAGCGAGGAGGCGAGGGTGCCGACTCCTACTGAGGTTCCACTTTGCGCTCCAGTCAGTACTGGTAGCGTTCACCGTGAACTCGAGAAGGTCAAATTTCCCGAGTTCTTTGGTGCCCCAGGCGACGCAGCCGCCGAGGCATGGTTGGAGAACATGGCGATGTTCTTCACACTTTGCGATTATACCTCCAACATGAAGGTCCGCATGGTGGTCTTTCAACTAAAAGGGAGTTCTCTTCTATGGTGGAAGACGCTCCTACCACAACTAAACATGGTCGTTGAAGACGTGTCATGGGAACTATTCGAGGAACGGTTCCGAGAGAGGTACCTTTCATAGGAATTCATTGAGTGTCAACTCAATGAGTTTAGCGCCTTACGACAGGGAGGTCATACGGTGCTTGAGTACGAGGCCCATTTTATGGAGCTGCTCCATTATGCTTCACACCTTAACATTGAGAAACTTAAGGTCAACAGGTTCTTGTTTGGCCTTAACGACAGCGTATGTGCAAAGGTTAGGATTTTGATGCCTCAAACCTTGCAGGATGTCGTCTAGAAGGCCCTCATAGCGAGGGAGGAGCTTATCAGTGGGGATCAGACTAGGACTCCAGCGAGACCAATAGGGAAGGTTCCATCTGGAGCATAGCAGCATCAGACACCAACTAGACATACACCGGGATACCATGGCTTCCAGAGGGGATCCACTTTCACTACACCTCGGCGACCGCCGCCTCAGTAGCGGACACCTTATCAGGGACCACAACATCAGTAGCAGTTTCGACCTCAACAGCAGCAGTTTAGGCCTGTTCAGCAGAACAAACCAAGATTCCAGGCCGGTAGGCCATTATCTTCTACTTCAGGTACCAGGGTTATTGGGCCGAAGAAGGGGTGTTGGACTTGTGGGGAGCCACACTACCAGCGTGACTTCCCTGTGGAGAGGACCAGAGCGTCTGGATTAGTTGGACCCACTTCCGTAGGAGATATGGGAAAGACCCATTGGATTCATGCAGCGATGAATAACCGCCAGGAAGAGCACTAGTCGACTGTGCTTGAGATGACATGTACCATCACTGACTAGACCCTTAGTATTTTGATAGATCCTGGTGCTACCGAGAGTTTCATTTCTGGTGCAATGATAAAAAGGATTAAGGTAAAGGAAGTCGAACAGGATGAGTTTAGCTTCATGGAGATGGCTTCGGGAGCCAAGCAAAAGGTAGGAGGAAAGGTTACGGGATGTATCCTTAACCTGGGAGAGTTTGTCACTAGGGACAACCTCTACGTCACAATCTTAGGATCTTATGACGTCGTGATTGGTATGGACTGGTTGGAATTGCATGAGGCGATACTCAACTGTAAGATGAAATGGTTGAGCTTGGTCGATGACAAGGGGTAGAGACATGTGATTGTAGGCTGGAACCAAGGAGTTTCCTTGAGGTTCATCTCTTCCTTGCAACTTCGGAAGAGCATGCGAAAGGGCAAGGCAGTAAGCCGAAGAAAAGCTGAGTCGTAAGCAAGGTCAGCGAGGGCGAGGAAAAGTCATCCCAGAGGCAAGGCAGTTGCCCAGGAGAAATATCAGAAGCCCAAGGAGGAATGGAAGAAACCTCAGGGTAAGGTTGAGAGAGGTGGAATCTCACAACAGAGGCAACCATATGTTGACCCGAGAGGGAAACAGATTGATCAACGAGGAGATTATGTTGATGCAAGCACTCTTCCTCGTACTAGAGGTCAAGGTAGGGGAAGAGGAGGAGTTATCACATGTTTCACATGTGGGAAGAATGGGCACAAGTCATTCGAGTGTCCAGAGAAAAAGAAGGACGTTGGAGAAGCTCACATCACTGAAGCGCAGAGGCGTGATGCTGAGAACGAAGATGCAGATAGCAGAAGATTGCTTGGGATGCATAAAGTCATTTTGACACTCGAGAAGGAGGTGGAGGATGCAGCTCAGAGAAGCCGACTATTCAGAACCGCATGCAAGACCAAGGATAGGAAATGCAAGGTCATTGTGGACAGCAGAAGCACAGACAATCTCGTTTCAACCGAGATGGTAGAGAAATTGGAGCTGGAGACAACTGATCACCCGAGTCCATACAAAGTTTCATGGCTACAGAAGGGACATCAAGTGAGTGTTACTAAACAGTGTTTAGTTGAATTCAAGATGAGAGATTATAAGGATAAGATCTTGTGTGATGTTATTCCCATGGATGTATGTCATTTATTGCTGGGTAGACCATGGCAATATGACAGAAATGTGATTCATGACGGGAGAATGAACACATACACCTTGGAGAAGGATGGAAGATCACATACGTTGCTTCCGATAAAGGATAAGGAGGTGAAGCCGGAAGTAAGCAGCACAATACTTCTCATGAGTGGGAAAGAACTTCTCACAGAGATGGAGAAGAAAGAAGATCCACAATTCTTTGTTGTCAGAAAATCGAGGATTGTTCTGACTAGCACAAGAGTGGATGACCTACCAGATGAGGTTCAGGAACTGCTGGAAGAGTTCGCTGACATCATCGTGGATGAATTACCTCGTTCGTTGCCACCGATGAGAAGTGTGAGTCACCACATAGACCTCATACCAGGAGCCAATTTGCCGAATAAAGATGCATACAGATTGACGCCGCAGGAAAATGAGGAGGTAAAGAACCAGGTCCAGGATTTATTCAACAAAGGATTGGTCAGGGAAAGCCTGAGTCCATGTGCTGTTCCAACAGTGCTTAGTCCGAAGAAATATGAAGGTTGGAGGATGTGCACTGATTCAAGAGCGATCAACAAAATTACCATCAGGTACAGGTTTCCACTGCCGAGAATGGATGATCTGATGGATTGCTTGAGTGGGGCAAATTATTTTTCAAGGATTGATCTGAAGAGCAGATATCACCAGATTCGCATGAGGGAAGGTGATGAGTGGAAAACAACATTCAAGACAAACGAGGGTTTGTATGAGTGGCTAGTCATGCCATTTGGTTTGACAAACGTGCTAAGCACATTCATGAGACTGATGAATGAAGTCCTAAGGGAGTTCATCGGGAAATTTGTCGTCGTATATCTGGATGATATACTGATTTTCAGTAAGACCAAGGATGAACATTTGAAGCACTTGGCTATAGTGATGAGGAAGCTACAGCAGGAGAAGCTGTTGATTAATATGAAAAAGTCCTCATTCATGAAAACATAACTCATTTATTTGGGTTTTGTGATTTCAGCAAATGAATTAAAAATGGATCCGAGTAAGGTGGACGTGATTAAAAATTGGCCATCACCCAGAAATATTTTTGAGGTGAGAAGTTTCCATGGTTTGGCTAGTTTCTTCAGAAAATTCATCTGGAATTTCAGTGGAATTAGCGCAACAATGATGGACACGGTGAAGAAGCGGCATAAGAATTTTCATTGGACAACAGAAGCTGAGAAGAGCTTCAATCTGTTGAAGCGAAAGATCACAGAGTAACCAGTGTTGGTGTTGCCAGATTTTCAGAAGACATTTCAGGTGAAATGTGATGCAAGCGGGTATGCCATAGGAGTGGTCTTGAGCCAGGATGACAGACCAGTTGCATACTTTAGCGAGAAGCTGGATGAAGCGAAACTGAAGTACTCCACGTATGATAAAGAATTTTATGCTATCATACCGACATTGAAGAAGTTGAGGCATTACTTGATCCCAAAAGGATTTGTATTGTACAGTGATAATCATGCATTACAGTATGTGAGCCAACAGGAGAAGTTGAATCAGAAGCATGAAAAATGGGTAGAGTACATGCAAAATTTCACGTTTGTGATCAAACACATTTCAGGGACTGCTAACAAAGTGGCTGATGCTTTGAGCAGGAAATGTTTGTTGCTGCAGGAATATAGAGTCAAGACATTGGGTTTTGAAAACCTGAGGGACATGTATGCAGGAGACGCAGATTTTGTAGAAGCATACGAGGCAACTGAGAATCTAGTTCTCAGAGATCGGAGTCCTTGGATAGAATACATGATCCAAGAGGGATTGTTGTTCAGAGGCAATCAACTGTGTATTCTGAATTGCTCCATGAGGGAGAACTTGTTGAAGGAGAAGCACAGTGGTGGATTAGCAGGACACTTTGGCCACGACAAAAAATTCGCGAAGCTGAGCGAATCATATTTTTGGCCAGGCATGCGAACAGATGTCAAAAATTTTGTTGATAGGTGTCAAATTTGTCAGCATTCGAAAGGGAGAAAGCAGAATGCAGGTTTTTATCAGCGATTGCCGATACCAGAGAGGCCATGGTAGGCGATCAGCATGGACTTTGTATTAGGTTTTCTGAGGACGCAAAGAGGGGTTGATTCCATCTTTGTGGTGGTGGAGAGGTTTTCAAAGATGGCACATTTTATTCCATGCCAGAAAACCAGTGATGCGACACACATCGCGAATTTGTTTTTTAAAGAGATCGTTAGAATTCATGGATTGCCGAGAAGTATAGTCTCGGATAGGGATACAAAATTCATAGGGTATTTTTGGAGGATGCTATGGAAGAAGTTGGGAACTAACCTGGCATTTAGTTCAGCTTACCATCCGTAGACAGACGGACAAACGAAAGTGGTCAACAGGAGTCTGGGAGACTTGTTGAGAACCTGGTGACAGAGCACCATAGCAGTTGGGATAGTGTGTTTCCACAGGCAGAGTTTGCTTACAATGACTCTGTGAACTGGAGCACAGGTAAAAGTCCATTTGAGGTTGTGTATGGGATGCAGCCGAGAGGAGTTTCTGAACTCAGAGAGTCAGAACAAACTACGACTAGCAGTGCTAGTGCAAAGGAGTTTGCTGAGGTGATGAAAGAACTTCACAGCAAGGTGAAGCAGCGACTGATTGATTCAAATAAGGAGTACAAGCGCTGATCAAAATCTGGACCAGTGGTAAAAAATTTGCTCAAATTTCAAAGTGCTCGGAATGCGACGAAAACGGTGCCATTGCGTCCGTCTCGTCTCCCTGATTCCGGCGACATATTTACTTTCGCAAACGGAGTCCGTATGGAGAAGTTATCGAGATCTGTTCTCCAAGGCAAACATGCAAAAATTTGATGCTGACTGGGCAAGCCGTACAGCTAACGTGGCAGAGGCCATACAGCTGACGAGGCGACCATACAGTTGACGTGGCAGGTGATGTGGCAATCATCACTTGTTTGACTTTGGGCGATTATTATGGTGACACGTGGCATTTTTAGGCGAATGGAAAGGTGCCACGTGGCACCCCTATATTGGCTAATGGATTTTGGTTTGTTTATCAAAACTTTATGGAGGCCGAGGGGTTCGACCCCCGGACCTCCACACTCTACAACGCCTTCACAAACTTCCACTAGCCATCATTCCGCGCCATAGTTCTTATTAACTATGTGTTAAAATTTTTATTTCAATTTGAATAAGGTTGCAAATGGCGGGGGGTCGGGCCGGGGCTAGCCCCGACCCCCGGTTTTATTGCCAACACATATGACCCTGTGACCACGATATATATATATTCATGCACGAGGTTTCAAATATTAATCCCACGGTTGTGGCATTCGCATGTGACCATTCGTTGTAAATGGAGGGCGCGCACGGGAAGTTTGGTTTCCAAACGGAGTTTAGCCCGTGGGTTCTATGTGATATTACATATGACCAATACGTTTGTAAAATGGTGCGCGTTATTGTGTTGGGTTTCATTTTATGTTTAAACGGTTATTTAACCACACCTGACGCGTGTCAAGACCAGGTTTAACAATGGAACAGGTAGCCCTTTTTGTGCGCAGGACGTGGCCATATGGTCCCCCATGCGCCCAACACCTCCGTCCTTGGGGGATTTGTTTCCGTTAACCGTTCGAAATTTTGGCACATTTTGTGGAGAGGCACGCATGTGCTGAGTTTAGGCATGGGAAAATGTTCAGATCTAGATTCACTCACACACAGGTGCGAAATGGCGAACCAGTGATAGAGCTTGAAGGAGGAAAAATGGCAGGAGGCCTAACTTCTTGAGTTTTTGGCCAAATGAGGTGCCGAAGAAGCCTAGCTAGGGGTTTTTGGACTTTCTGAGTCCATTGATACAGTTTTCACAGGCATTTGAAGACTTCTTTTGTAGGTTTTTAACCTTTGAAGCCCTCATTGTTTGAGGCATTGCTCAGATGAGTACAGGTCTATTTTCTGAGACTGAATAGTCATTCTTGACTGATTATTATGCTCTAAACACATTGGGATAGGTTTCAGATCCATTGGAGGACTTTTACAGGTGTTTTTTCCACAGAAGAGCTCAGGGAAGTTTGGAGGCCACATGTAGAAGAGGTCATTATTGGATGAGACAAGATCCATTTTCAGAGTTCTAATAGTCATTTTTGGGGTTTTTATGTATTCTGAACCCAATGGTACAGTCTGTAAATCCATTGGAGTTTAGAAGCAACTTGTAAAAGAACATTTGACAAAATAATCCCAAAGAGCCAAGTCCATTGAAGGAGGCTCAAGGAGATGTAGCCCAGAGAGGGGTGAACTCCTTTATCATCTTGCTATTGTTGTGAGTTTGTTGTGTTATTTGCTGCACTTTATATTGCTGTGTATTGGTTTATAGCACACATTTAATATTTTAAAAGAACATTTCCTCACACATGCACATGGACAAGAAAAAGCAAGAACTCAACACATAAACCAGTTTGCATATTTTAACACATAAAGCAAGGTCCTGTAAGGTTTATTTTACTGAAGTACGGGGTGCTTGCATAGCATAACAAGTCAGCCTTCTATTTTCAGATCAAGTGCAGAGAAGATCAACATAGGAGACAACTTCAGTTTGAAGTCGGGGATCTAGTTCTGGCACATTTGAGGAAGGAAAGGTTCCCAAGGGAACATACAATAAGTTGAAAATGAATAAAATTAGGCCATGCAGAGTCCTGAAGAAGTTCGGAGAGAACGCTTATGAGATTGAGTTGTCGGAAGGAATCGGGATATCTCCGATATTTAATGTTTTGGATTTATACCCATACAAGGCTGGAGAAGTAGAGGATGGAACTGAGGAACCAGTGATCCAGTGGGAAAATCAATTGCCAGTTGTAGAAAAGCCGCAAATGGAGTGCATACTGGACAAGCGAGTGGGTAAGAAGACCAGGAGGAAGCAGTATTTTGAGTATCTGGTCAAATGGAAGAACCACCCAGTGGAAGATGCCAGCTATGAGAGTGAAGAAATGATAGAGAAACAGGGGCAGACTGTGCAAGAGCTCATGGAAAGGAGCCCATGAAAAAATTTCAAGCCAAGGAGTATGATGCAACAGCATCGCTCACTCATCAAGCGAGCCAGCGTGGAGCGGAAGATAGTTGGACATCACCGGCACAAATTTTGAAACACTTTGATATTGTTGCGCCAAACATTAATGTGTGGATTTAATGAAGCGCACTTTGTATATTGTAATGGACCTTGAGTGGATAAGCTCTCGTCCTTAGGTAGATGAGGCATTTAATAGATTTAATGTTAGTAGATAGAATATTTTAATTCTAGATTTGATAGTTAGAGTCGAAGAGGGAAAACGGATATAGACACCCTCCTTTGTATATTGTAACATTATTATTATTATTCAGAACAGGAACAAGAGGAAAAGAGCAAGCAGAGAGCTGTGTAAAGAACACCCATATACAGATATTGAATTAATACAAGAAAGCTTTGATTCAATTCCATGGTTATGTGTTATTTCTCTGCGTATTGATGTTTTGCTCATGAATGTTTGTTTTCTGGTTATGCATTTGCTTTGTATAGGCTGTGCATGTGATTTCATGTTTCGAAACTGAAGTCTGAAAGAATGAGTGAATGATTTTCAATTGTTTCTCCAAGTGAGCCAGAGGATTCCTGCAAGGAGTGCAGTCGAATTTGTCCGCAAGGAGTGCGTGACTACAGGGTTCAGTTAGAGAAAAAATTTGTTCTTATTCATCTCAGAAGTGCAGGTTTGGCACCAAGCCATTCAAGGTGTGCGTAGGCTAGACGAAGACTCAGAGTTGCGATTCTGAGCAAGGGGATTAAGACTGCTGCTGCAGGTTTGTGCGCAGAGTCGAAACTTCAACACTTAGCAGTTGTTGAAAGTTGGCCGCAAGGAGTGCGTGCAGGGAGTTCTCTAAAGGACGTGAGAAGTTGAGAACAAGCTCAGGAGAAGTAGGCCTTTGAATTTGTCGAAGGATTTCACAGAGAAGTTGTGCATTGAAGTGTTCGAGCAAGTGTCAAAAAAGCTCGCGTGCAGGTGAACAAGTCTTTGCGGAGGAAGCACTTGTTTGATTTCTACAGAAATCATCGAAGAGGAGACGGACGGTTGAAATCCTTTGGAGGAGGTTATGACAAGAACAAGCGAGGAATTTAAAGTTTGCAGCAAATTGGAGTGTGGATCCAAATCAGCCAGATTCGTTGGATCATTCGTGAGATTGCTTATCGGGATCTCATAAGAAAGGAGTTGAGGAGTTGGCATTGGAAATCGCGAGGTCGCGAGATCGGAGTTCGGCGTCTCAGGTATCGGGAGTCGACGTGGAAGTCATTCCATCTCAGAGAAGTGAAGTCAGGAGGACGCGGGGTGGTGAGATCGCGACAACACGAAAGCTCCGATATCGACATTTCGGCATATCGGATATCGGGAGTTGGAGGGCCGAGTGTTCGGTGTCGCGAGTGGCGAAGTCACGATAGAGCAAAGTCCTGATAAGATGAGGGAAAGTCAGTGTTGACCAAAGACATCGGGTCTCAGGGATCCGAGGTTATAGCGATCTATTGTTGAACTTGCGAAGTCGCGAGTTCCGATCCTCCGAGAGCATAAAAGGAGGATTGCGCGAAGAAGCTGTGGGTGCAGATCTTTCGATTGGGAGATAGAAGAACCAAGAAGTTCTTCGGGCCGAGAAGTAAGAAGGTCCTGAGGAGAGTGGTCGTGCTCCAAGGAGTGCGGTTTCCGTCAAGTGGTATCAGAGCAGGAATTTCTTTTCTTTCTGTAGCAAAGAAGGAGAAGGAGTAAATTCATCATGCCGCCCAGAAGAGAAAGACAGTCACCTGATCCCGAATATAGGGAGGTGCGAAAAAGAGGAAGGCCGACAGGAAATCCAGAAATGGAGAGGCAGATGAGAGATCTCCGAGCAAGGCTTGAGGAGATGGAGACAACGCAGAGACGCAGAGTTGGTGCAAGGGATCTTAGTGATTCCGAAGTTGAAGAGGAAGCTGGACATGCAGAAGAGGTCACAGCAGAGGATGCATCAACCGAGTGGTTTATAAAAGCTATCGCACGGATGGGTGTGAAGGAGAAAATGGACATCCCAACCTATGCAGGGAGTCTGGATGCAAAAGAGTTGTTGGATTGGATTCGAGCTCTTGACACATACTTCGATTATGAAGATGTGGAAGAAGATAAGAAGGTCAAGCATGCAGTTACGCACTTGAAAGGACATGCAGCATTGTGGTGGGACGAGCTACAAGCTGATAGACACTGCAAAGGCAAGCAGAAGATCAAAATATGGGATCAAATGATCGCGAAGATGAAAACGAAGTTCATCTCGAGAGATTATCAAATCACACTGTTCAGGCGAATGGAGAACTTGAGACAGAAGTTGATGATGGTGAAGGAATACATCGAAGAGTTCTATAAGCTCAACATCAGAGCAAGTCATCGGGAGAGTGATGATGAGAAGGTGGTGAGATACCTGAATGGTTTGAGATATGACATTCAGGATGAATTGAGTATGGTGACCATCCGAACGGTTGAGGATGCTTACCAGATGGCTCTGAAAGCTGAAGAAAAGCTGAGCCATAAGCAAGGTCAGCGAGGGAAAGGCAAAAGTCAGCCCAGAGGCAAGGCAGTTGCCCAGGAGAAATATCAGAATCCCAAGGAGGAATGGAAGAAACCTCAGGGTAAGGTTGAGAGAGGTGGAACCTCACAACAGAGGCAGCCATATGTTGACCCGAGAGGGAAACAGATTGATCAGCGAGGAGATTATGCTGATGCAAGCACTCTTCCTCATACTAGAGTTCGAGGTAGGGGAAGAGGAGGAGTTATCACATGTTTCACATGTGGGAAGAATGGGCACAAGTCATTCGAGTGTCTAGAGAAAAATAAGGACGTTGGATAAGCTCACATCACTGAAGCGCAGAGGCGTGATGCTGAGAACGAAGATGCAGATAGCGGAAGATCGCTTGGGATGCATAAAGTCCTTTTGACACCCAAGAAGGAGGTGGAGGATGTAGCTCATAGAAGCCGACTGTTCAGAACCACATGCAAGACCAAGGATAGGAAATGCAAGGTCATTGTGGACAGCGGAAGCACAGACAATCTCGTTTCAACCGAGATGGTAGAGAAATTGGAGCTGGAGACAACTGATCACCCGAGTCCATACAAAGTTTCATGGCTACAGAAGGGACATCAGGTGAGTGTTACTAAACAGTGTTTAGTTGAATTCAAGATGAGAGATTATAAGGATAAGATCTTGTGTGATGTTATTCCCATGGATGTATGTCATTTATTGCTGGGTAGACCATGGCAATATGACAGAAATGTGATTCATGATGGGAGAATGAACACATACACCTTGGAGAAGGATGGGATATCACATACGTTGCTTCCGATAAAGGATAAGGAGGTGAAGCCGGAAGTAAGCAACACAATACTTCTCATGAGTGGGAAAGAAATTCTCACAGAGATGGAGAAGAAAGAATATCCACAATTCTTTGTTGTCAGAAAACCAAGGATTGTTCTGACTAGCACAAGAGTGGATGACCTACCAGATGAGGTTCAGGAACTGCTGGAAGAGTTTGCTGACATCATCGTGGATGAATTACCTCCTTCGTTGCCACCGATGAGAAGTGTGAATCACCACATAGACCTCATACCAGGAGCCAATTTGCCGAATAAAGCTGCGTACAGATTGACGCCGCAGGAAAATGAGGAGGTAAAGAACTAGGTCCAGGATTTATTGGACAAAGGATTGGTCAGGGAAAGCCTGAGTCCATGTGCTATTCCAACAGTGCTTAGTCCGAAGAAAGATAGAGGTTGGAGAATCTGCACTGATTCAAGAGCAATCAACAAAATTACCATCAGGTACAGGTTTCCACTGCCGAGAATGGATGATCTGATGGATTGCCTGAGTGGGGAAAATTATTTTTCAAAGATTGATCTATAGAACGGATATCACCAGATTCGCATGAGGGAAGGTGATGAGTGGAAAATAGCATTCAAGACAAATGAGGGTTTGTATGAGTGGCTAGTCATGCTGTTTGGTTTGACAAGCGTGCCAAGCACATTCATGAGACTGATGAATGAAGTCCTAAGGGAGTTCATCGGGAAATTTGTCATCGTATATCTGGATGATATACTGATTTTCAATAAGACCAAGGTTGAACATTTGAAGCACTTGGCTATAGTGATGAGGAAGCTACAGCAGGAGAAGATGTTGATTAATATGAAAAAGTCCTCATTCATGAAAACAAAACTCATTTATTTGGGTTTTGTGATTTCGGCAAATGAATTAAAAATGGATCCGAGTAAGGTGGATGTGAAATTCATCAGGAATTTCAGTGGGATTAGCGCAGCAATGATGGACACGGTGAAGAAGTGACATAATACTTTTCATTGGACAGCATAAGCTGAGAAGAGCTTCAATCTGTTGAAGCGAAAGATCACAGAGCAACCAGTGTTGGTGTTGCCAGATTTTCAGAAGACATTTCAGGTGAAATGTGATGCAAGTGGGTATGCCATAGGAACGGTCTTAAGGAAGGATAACAGACCAGTTGCATACTTCAGCGAGAAGCTGGATGAAGCGAAATTGAAGTACTCCACGTATGATAAAGAATTTTATGCTATCATACATGCATTGAAGAAGTGGAGGCATTACTTGATCCCAAAAGGATTTGTATTGTACAGTGATAATCATGCATTACAGTTTGTGAGACAACAGGAGAAGTTGAATCAGAAGCATGCAAAATGGGTAGAGTACATGTAGAATTTCACGTTTGTGATCAAACACATTTCAGGGACTGCTAACAAAGTGGCTGATTCTTTGAGCATGAAATGTTTGTTGCTGCAGGAATATAGAGTCAAGACATTGGGTTTTGAAAACCTGAGGGACATGTATGCAGGAGACACAGATTTTGCAGAAGCATACGAGGCAGTTGAGAATCCAGTTCTCAGAGATCAGAGTCCTTGGATAGACTACATGATTCAGGAGGGATTGTTGTTTAGAGGCAATCAACTGTGTATTCCGAATTTCTCCATGAGGGAGAACTTGTTGAAGGAGAAGCACAGTGGTGGATTAGAAGGACACTTTGGCCACGACAAAACATTCGTGAAGCTGAGCGAATCATATTTTTGGCCAGGAATGTGAAAAGATGTCAAAAAGTTTGTTGACAGGTGTCGAATTTGTCATCATTCGAAAGGGAGAAAGCAGAATGCAGGTTTTTATCAGCCATTGCCCATACCAGAGAGGCCATGGGAGGCGATCAACATGGACTTTGTATTAGGTTTTCCGAGGATGCAGAGAGGGGTTGATTCCATCTTTGTGGTGGTGGAGAGTTTTTCAAATATGACACATTTTATTCCATGCCAGAAAACCAGCGATGCGACACACATCGCAAATTTGTTTTTTAAAGAGATCGTTAGACTTCATGGATTGCTGAGAAGTATAGTCTCGGACAGGGATACAAAATTCATAGGGCATTTTTGGAGGACGCTATGGAAGAAGCTGGGAACTAACCTGGAATTTAGTTCAGCTTACCATCCGCAGACAGACGGATAAACGAAAGTGGTCAACAGGAGTCTAAGAGACTTGTTGAGAAGCCTGGTGATAGAGCACCACAGCAGTTGGGACAGTGTGTTGCCACAGGCAGAGATTTCTTACAATGACTCTGTGAACCGGAGCACAGGTAAAATTATGTTTGAGGTTGTGTATGGGATGCAGCTGAGAGGATTTTCTGAACTTAGAGAGTTAGAACAAACTGCGACTAGCAGTGCTAGTGCAGAGGAGTTCGCTGAGGTGCTGAAAGAACTTCACAACAAGGTGAAGCAGCGACTGATTGATTCAAATCAGGAGTACAAGCGCATAGTAGATCAACATAGGAGACAACTTTAGTTTGAAGTCGGGGATATAGTTCTGGCACATTTGAGGAAGGAAAGGTTCCCAAGGGGAACATACAATAAGTTGAAAATGAAGAAAATTGGGCCATGCAGAGTCCTGAAGAAGTTCGGAGAGAACGCTTATGAGATTGAGTGGCCGGAAGGCATCGGGATATCTCCGATATTTAATGTTTCAGATTTATACCCATACAAGGCTAGAGAAGTAGAGGATGGAACTGAGGAACTAATGATCCAGTGGGAAAAGAAATTGGCAGTTGCAGAAAAGCCGCAAATGGAGTGCATACTGGACAAGCGAGTGGGTAAGAAGACCAAGAGGAAGCAGTATTTTGAGTATCTGGTCAAATGGAAGAACCACCCAGTGGAAGATTCCAGTTGGGAGAGTGAAGAAATGATAAAGAAACAGGGACAAACCATGCAGGAGCTCATGGACAGGAGCCCATGAAAAAATTTCAAGCCGAGGAGTATGATGCAGGAGCATCGCTCACTCATCAAGCGAGCCAGCGTGGAGCGGAAGATAGCTGGACATCACCGGCACAAATTTTGAAACACTTTGATATTGTTGCGCCAAACATTAATGTGTGGATTTAATAAAGTGCACTTTGTATATTGTAATGGACCTTGAGCGGATAAGCTCTCGTCCTTAGGTAGATGAGGCATTTAATAGATTTAATGTTAGTAGATAGAATATTTTAATTCTAGATTTGATAGTTAGAGTCGAAGAGGGAAAACGGATATAGACACCCTCCTTTGTATATTGTAACATTATTATTATTATTCAGAACAGGAACAAGAAGAAAAGAGCAAGCATAGAGCTGTGTGAAGAACACCCATATATAGATATTGAATTAATAGAAGAAAGCTTTGATTCAATTCCATGGTTATGTGTTATTTCTCTGCGTATTGATGTTTGGCTCATGAATGTTTGTTTTCTGGTTATGCATTTTCTTTGTATAGGCTGTGCATGTGATTTCATGTTTCGAAACTGAAGTCTGAAAGAATGAGTGAATGAGTTTCAATTGTTTCTCCAAGTGAGCCAGAGGATTCCTGCAAGGAGTGCAGTCGAATTTGTCCGCAAGGAGTGCGTGACTATAGGGTTCAGTTAGAGAAAACTTTTGTTCTTATTCATCTCAGAAGTGCAGGTTTGGAAAAAAAGCCATACAAGGTGTGCGCAGGCTAGATGAAGACTCAGAGTTGCGATTCTGAGCAAGGGGATTAAGACTGCTGCTGCAGGTTTGTGCGCAGAGTTGAAACTTCAACAATTAGCAGTTGTTGAAAGTTGGCCGCAAGGAGTGCGTGCAGGGAGTTCTCTAAAGGACGTGAGAAGTTGAGAACAAGCTCAGGAGGAGTAGGCCTTTGAATTTGTCGAAGGATTGCACAGAGAAGTTGTGCATTGAAGTGTTCGAGGAAGTGTCAAAAAAGCTCGCGTGCAGGTGAAAAAGTCTTTGCAGAGGAAGCGCTTGTTTGATTTCTACAGAAATCATCGAAGAGGAGACGGACGATTGAAATCCTTTGGAGGAGTTTATGACAAGAACGGGTGAGGAATTTAAAGTTTGCAGCAAATCGGAGTGTGGATCCAAATCAGCCAGAGTCGTTGGATCATTCGCGAGATCGCTTATCGGGATCTCGTAAGAAAGGAGTTGAGGAGTTGGCATCAGAAATTGCGAGGTCGCGAGATCGGAGTTCGGCATCTTGGGTATCGGGAGTCGACGTGGAAGTCATTCCATATCGGATAAGTGAAGTCAGGAGGACGCGGGGTGGTGAGATCGCGACAGCACAAAAGCTCTAATATCGACATTTCGGCATATCGGATATCGGGAGTTGGAGGGTCGAGTGTTCGATGTCGCGAGTGGCGAAGTCACGATAGAGCGAAGTCCCGATAAGCCAAGGGAAAGTCAGTGTTGACCAAAGACATTGGGTCTCGAGGATCCGAGGGTATAGCGATCTATTGTTGAACTTGCGAAGTCGCGAGTTCCGATCCTTCAAGAGCATAAAAGGAGGATTGCACGAAGAAGCTGTGGGTGCAGATCTTCCGATTGGGAGATAGAAGAACCAAGAAGTTCTTCGGGCTGAGAAGTGAGAAGGTCCTGAGGAGAGTGTTTGTGCTCTGAGGAGTGCGGTTGCCATCAGAATGGCCTACGCCGACGAATGTCCCTGAAGTGCGTAGATTCATGGGTTTGGCAGGATACCATCGATGGTTCCTTGAGGGATTTTTGAAGATAACAAATCCAATCATGGAATTGCAGAAGAAGAACAAGAAGTTTGTTTGGACCGAGAAATGCGCGGAAGCATTTCAGAGGCTCAAGGAGTCATTAACAACAACACCAATACTAAAGGTCCCTGACATGGACATGGGATTCTTGGTACGCACTGATGCATCCAAGGAGGGATTAGGCGGGGTCTTGATGCAAGACGGACGAGTGATCGCTTACATTTCGAGGAAAATGAGAAGGCATGAGGAGAGCTACGTGACGCATGATTTGGAGTTGTTATCCATCGTATATGCCTTGAAGGTTTGGATACACTACCTTGTTGGACGAAAATTTGAACTGGAAACTGACCATTGTGGACTACAACACATATTTATGTAAAGTGACTTGAACGCACGACAATGGCGTTGGTCAGAATTTCTTAGCGAGTACGAATTCGAGATTACTTACATAAAAGGAACAGTGAAACGAGTGGAGGATGCATTGAGTCAGAGACCACGTATATTTTTGGTGTTGCCTCTTTAGACGAATCTACGTGAAAAGATTCTAACTTTACAGCGTGATGATCATTGGTACCAAGAGGTCGAGGGTTTTATCAGACAAAACAAAATGATGGTACCACAATTTGAAGGATTTTTTTTTGATAAAAATGGTTTATTGAGGTTTTAAAATCGTATCAACGTCACCGAATGATGAGTTGAGGATGTGGATCCTGAACGAGGCTCATAAAGAAACTTACATGGCTCACCCAGGAGTCACGAAGATGAGGGCAGACCTTAAACCCTTATTCTTCTGGAAGGGAATGAAGGAAGACATAGTCAACTATGTGGCCAGATGTCTAGAATGTCAGCAAGTAAAGGCTGAACATAGACACCCAACAGGATTACTACAACCACATGCTATTCCAGAATCGAAATGGGAGCTTATTTCGATGGATTTTATTGTTGGATTTCCACTGATGGCAAGGAGACATGACTCGATTTTCGTAGTAGTAGACACTCTGATGAAGAGTGCTCACTTTATTCCTATGCATATGACATATCATGCACCTGACATAGCTAGAGTTTTCATCAGTGAGATTCTGAGGCTGCATGGTGTGCCTAAGAGGATTAAATCCGATTGAGGATCAGTATTTACTGGACAATCTTGGACGATTTTCCAAGAGGCCTTGGGAACCCAACTTAACTTTAGTATTGCATATCACCCGAAGACTGACGGGAAGACCGAACGAACAAACCAAACCTTAGAGGACATGTTGCGCATGTATGTGATGTACCAAAAAAAGTGTTGGGAAGAATTCTTTACACTGGTAGAATTCGCTTACAACAACAGTTACCAGAGCACCATTAAGATGGCGCCTTTCGAGTTTCTTTATGGGCGACCAAGTCGGATGCCCTTGAGTTGGGATCGGCTTGAGGATAGGGTCCTGGTGGGACCAGAAGTGATCCAAGAAATGGAAGAGCAAATTCAAACAAGAAGACAAAGGATTAAAGAAGCACAGGATCGACAAAAG
>SNQJ01S0016223.1:43382-75495 GCA_010110895.2 Picea sitchensis
TGTGATGTACCAAAAAAAGTGTTGGGAAGAATTCTTTACACTGGTAGAATTCGCTTACAACAACAGTTACCAGAGCACCATTAAGATGGTGCCTTTCGAGTTTCTTTACGGGCGACCAAGTCGGATGCCCTTGAGTTGGGATCGGCTTGAGGATAGGGTCCTGGTGGGACCAGAAGTGATCCAAGAAATGGAAGAGCAAATTCAAACAAGAAGACAAAGGATTAAAGAAGCACAGGATCGACAAAAGAGTTATGCCGATGCGCACCGTGTCGACCATAGTTTTGAGGTCGGCGATCGAGTTTTCTTGTGGGTTAAACTGCATAAGAGTTCGATCAAGTTTGGAAAGGGATATAAACTCTCTCCTAGGTTTGTGGGACCTTTCGATATCATGGAGAGAATGGGGCCCATGGCCTATCGACTAGCCTTGCCGGATTCTTTGAGGCATATGCACGATGTTTTTCATGTATCTTTTTGAGACATTATATAAGTTATCCTACACATGTTATTGACATGAGTTCCTTGTAGGTATTGGATGAGGGAGTGCTCATAGCTGATCTGGTCTGCATCTTGGATCACCATGTTCGACAGCTATGCCGTTGAACGGTAGATCAGGTCAAGGTCCAGTGGGACAATTATAGTCTGCACTCGGTGACCTGGGAGGACGCATATGATATGCGCTAGCAGTTTCCATTTTTGTTTGATAGATAGACATATGATACTATGATACACTTTATTTCAACATATATACTATGAAACTTCTGGATGAATTTTAGAACAAGAGGGGGTGTATGTAACATCCCGCTCTGGCGCACTGAGAAAACTTATTTTTGAGGACACTTGCTCGCAAGTGATCCAGATTTTTATGCTATTAAAACTTTTGACTATTATTACGATGCATTATGGGTTGATGACATGTTGTTTTACTACATTGACATAGACAGGTGCTATTAACTCAATTTTACTGAGTGTGCAGGGTTTTGGACCTTGAGGATGCAGATGCATCGATGGAACCCCTTGGACTCCAGATCGAGTCAGGGAATGTGCCTTTGGCGTTTGATTGTTTTACTGTGATATTAGTACATCTGACTAGATGATATGATGTGGATATGTTCTGACATGATTTGTTGATGATGCAGGCTGACAATAGCTTGCCGAACAGACTCACATATGGAGTAAAGGGGTCACAAACGACTACCAAAGATGTTGAGGAAGAGGTGTGGACAGTATCCCTGCCACAAACTACTAGCACTCTCGTCGTGGCTCGAACTATAGGTTAACGATTACCTAGTTCGAGAGGACCCACGATGTCGTGAGGGCAGACTGCGACAGTCGCTCACAATGATTCTAAGGGGTGCGCAATAAGGTGGGGGCCTTATTCCTTAGAAGACCTTAGTCTCCCACAAGTTCACCTGGCGGAGTGTTGACTCCAGGGGTTATTGATGTCTACCAAGTCAGTCAAGAGGGGAGTGGCACCCTTGGAGCACATAGTGCGTCCTGAAGGGCACATCGCGCAACGGAAACATATTGAGGCAAGTGGCACCCTTGGAGCACGTAGTGCGTCCTAAAGGGCACCTCGCACAAGGGAACAGATGAGGTGAGTGACACCCTTGGAGCACCTAGTGCGTCCTGAAGGGCACGTTGCATTGTTGATGACCAGTATGAAATTTAAGGGCTGCGTTTAAATTACGCTAGTGGTAAAATTTTGTCTTCTAAAAAAATAAAATAGAGAGAAATAAAATAATAATAATTAAAATAAAAACAACCTAAATATTAATTAGATCTTCGTTGAATCTTGTAACATGAACGGAGTAAGAAATTTAATTTAGCCATAAAAAATAAAATCTCTGGAAATAAAATGTAAAGAGGGAATTAATTGTTTTATCTTGTGATAATTTAAAATAAACTAATTAATTGAAAAAGGGAAAAAGGGGTTAAATTTCACACCTGCCTTTTTGAGTTTAAAGTAAAAAGGGGAAGGAGGGAAAAATCTTAAAATTTAGGAAACTAGGGAAAGGAGGTAACATAAAAAGGGAAAAGGGGGAACTTAAGGGAAAAAGCAGAAGGTCAAATTAGTAAATAATCTACCATTAAAGAACTTTTCAATTTTAAACTGAATTAGCAAATTAATAAAAGGGAAAGCTATTAGAACCTGTAAGAGAATTTGGGGACACCTAGGAGTGATTCTAGGAGTAACTCTACGAGGGTGAGGGAAATAAAGATAATTACTTAATTAAAGAAATTAATTCATGGAGGATTGTAGGGGATCAGGGACACTTGTACGGAGAGGAATTTTTAGGAATTTATTTTAAAAACTTTAATTAAATGAGATTTTAGGAAAGAAAGGAAGTCCGGAACTCTATAAAATAAAGGAAGGAGAAGGGTGAAAGATCATCTTCTGGTTGCGTAACCTTACGCTGCAAAAATATCGACTTGACTGATTTACTTGTGGAAGTTGGGATTCCCAGCTCGGATAAGAGTGGTAGCTCAGCCTTGCGAGGCGAGCTGGGAGCTATACAAAACCTTTGGATAGTGTGTGTGGCCCCTTTGTGGCTCGGGTGGCTAAGGGGGAAGAAGAGTACCCCTAGCATTGATTGGGAGGTACCGGTGAAGTCTCAACGGTCGACGAGTGGGAGTTGCACGGAGCGCGCGGACGACACTCGAAGCATGCGAATAGGAAATAGTACACTTCTTTGTTTGAATGGTAGATTGTTGTAGGATTTATGATTTGGATATGCTTGTTTATTGGGTAGGTAAACTGGTTGTCTAGTTTCATTACTGAAGGTTTTATAGCCTAGCTAATTGATTGATTGATGGATTCCCATGACCTTCATTTCCTGCATGTCGTGACCGCCCTGTGGTGTTGATTGTGACCTTGAGGTTGTTATCTTTCATCCTTAGCTCATCATTCCTCGCCTGAGCAGTCGGCCAAGAGCCTGATCTACAATCGTCGCCTTAGCGTTAAAAGAGGTATGGATCTCAACGCCCTGCTTTTCTGTGCGAGGATGATGAAGTGAACGTCAAACCTATCAGTCGTCCACCTCTGTTATTTTCCCTGGCTGAAGTTTGCCTTGCGCCTTTATGCGATTATCCAACTCTGCCCATTGTTTGTTGGTGAATATTTTCTTCATCCTCGGCTTGTTTTTTTTTTATCTCGTCGTTATCTCGTTCCATTTTTTTCCCCTCATGTGTAGAGTTGGATGGATCAATTTTAACGCAGCATTGTTCTTGGATAAATTTAAATCATCATGGTGTTGGTATCCTAGAATGCCAAAATGATTCCATTCCTTGTCTGCATCCATATAATTTGTATGATGGAATTGAACACACAAAAGTAAAAATGTTTGTTATTTCTGTCAGTGAATTTAGTTTTTCTTGGACGGTGATTTCTATGCTTTAAATTATTGAAAAATTTATAATGATCCCTATCTGTGTTAATTTTTCTGGGCAGTGATTTTTCTCATGCCAGTAATTTCAACACCAAAAAAAAGGATTAATTTCATCTCTGCGATTAGAATGGTACTGGAATGGATAACGAACTTAACGTTGTGTCTGCGATTTTATTTACTTATGGTTCTAATTTAACTTGTCCATTGGTAAATATTACACATGTTTCTACCCAATGATAAAGTTGGTCGCACAACACTCACCCACAGTCCTTCAATTGCATACATGGATAGCGATATTTTGGCTTGAATGAGTAGTGTTATAGCTAGAGGGAGCCACATAATTTAACGACGTTTTCACCTAGTTTACTCGCAACATCTTTAATGGTTTCTAGTATTTATGCCACGAAGTTTTAAATCCATCCACCCTACCAGTCAATGCATTTATAAAGGTAGGCATGTTGTGTAAAGGTAGGCCAATCCATGTGTTTATAAACGCTACTGTACAGATCGCGACTGGTATTCAAGTATGCGCATGGGTAAAAGTGGTGGACTGGTAGCTATTAATTGGTGGGACTGTCGTTGTTGAGGTGAAGGGTATCGATTTTACCCCTTTAGACAGTGAATTACCATGCACCTATTCGAGAACTGGAGTCCCGTAGGGACTGCGAAACATCCTGGCAAACGATGTCCTTCCTCTTCAAAATTTTGGTTCATTTTAGGAATTTTAGTTGCACATTATAACTATCAATACTTTATGCAATTTAGATAAGAAACAAAAACAAACTATTCCTTCAATTCAAATTTAGGAGCAACTTTCTAAATATAAAGATTTTGTTCCTTAATTACAAAAATTAGTATCTTTACTCCTTTTGTTAATGAGCTGAAACACTCCTTATTTTATGCCAAAAATTGTGCGCCCAGGTAATGTAAACAAGTGGAGCCTGTGCCCTTGAAAATAAAAAAAAATCATAATATAAAATCCCGTTCCCTTGAAAATAAAAATAATAATATAAAATAATTATAAGACTTAAATTTTCCTTGCAGCTATACTCACTCCCAGTGCAATTATAGTCCCTACTGGCACACTTGTCGCGATGTATGTTTCCGCACCTTGTTAATGCTGGTAAATGCATCAATTAAATTGGTATGTGTTAATGTAGTCAGACTATTTTTGGAATGTGTCAATGTTGGTAAATGCATCAATTAAATGGATATATGTTATTCTAGTCAGACTAATGTTGAAGGCAGCTGACATTTTGGTACCTAGAATAAAGATAGACGCATGTGGAGTTATTTAGGTTAATAAATGCTTAGCTATTGCTTCCGGCTTGGATGAGGTAATGTGTTATTGCTATATTAAATGATTGGTTAATTGCCATGATTAGATGCCTGGATTAACTGATTATTATTGTAGTAATGGTAGCATTCCACTTCAAAATTGTTATTGATGTTATTTAGTTAATGTTTCATTAATACTAATAGCTAGTAGATTGAGATGTGGATTAAATTAGAATTGCCCTATTGGAGTGTATAATGATTAAGTTGAATGGAGAATTGTTGGAGTCATGGTTATGCAACTCTTAATTCACTTGTGCCTTGTGGTTTACTTTACGATTAATGCCCGGGTATCTATTATTAAATGTCATGTTATTAACTCCATTGTTAATTTGCTTGTGATAAAGGCTTTTGTTATTTTCTTCATTGTTTATTTTAAATGGTAGCATTCTAGTTTAAATGGTTTCCTTGTTATCAAGATTAGTGGCTAGTTGGTAGGAGTTTGGATTGAAGATGTTATCAAGAGATATAGTGGCTAGCTCGGTAGGAGTTTGGATTGAAGACGGGTCTGTATGTTTTACTTTGCTAGACTGGTGGCCTTTAATGTTTATTGATTGTAAATTAATGGCTAAATTCTTTTACACAATCTAGTTAGTTCATAATTTATGATTAATTATGTTTGATTATTAGCCAAGTCGAAGTCCAGACTTGCCTATTGATGTCTGTTAAACATTGAATTAGAGGGTACCTTGATGACAAATTGTGATGTAAAGTTGCACAATGGATTGGCTTTAAGACTAGTGTAGATTGTACCTTATCGTCATATTGCAATTTAGACATGCTAAGTTGGGCTCGTAATAGATGATTATTATAGACTTTAAATATTGACTAGCATGCCTCGACGATGGATCGGGGTATTGGCGAAGTCATTTTTAGCCTGCGCTTCCCACTGAGGGGAGGGTTGTGGTTCCTTTTAATTAATTTTGTACTTGGTTGTAAAATTTATTGTGCTTGGTCTGCTTGTGTCGGGTAGGATGTAGACACCTCCTTGTTCCTTAGAATAGTCGCCAGCCCTGAGACCTTAAATGGTAAAAATCGATGGGAACCTGGGCTTGAGCGTTGCTTATGTGTCCTGGAGGTCCTAACCATTGCAAGTTAGGAAGGGCGGGTAGTCAGTCTTATTTTTGTTGGTTGATTGTCGTTCATTGCTTCTAGATGCTTGATGTGTGTCTTAGGTCGTAATGTTGTTGCATGAGTTGCTAGCGCCTTGTTCAATCATCATGTTGTGATGCAGAGTATAATGTCTTTATTACCCTTGTACACACGCACACAAAAAATAAAAATAAAAAAATTTGCACTTCTTATGAGAGGTGATGTTCTAGGAATATGATTTCCAACTCTTAGAATACATATTTTATTTCTTTTACTTCTGATAATGGGTCCCTTGTATTTGTCTAGGTTCAATCCCGACCTTGTCCTCGTGATGCTCTAGCTAGCCTTTGGTTTCTTTGGTCTTGCCGCTCATCTATCCTCTTTCTCCAGAGGATTTATCTTTCTTATTCTCGGACTAAGATCTTCCAGAACCTTTCTAATTCTTCTCGGGTTTTGGTTTTCATTATTACTAGATTATATAGACGATGTAATATACTTCATTGATTATTCAATCTAATTTCCAGGTGGGGCTAATCAGCCTGGGGAAAATTCGTGTATTTAAAAAAAAATGCTAAACCATATTCTAAATTTCAGTTCATTCCCTAGTATGGTTGCCAACAATGTTGACGCTTGAATCCATTCGGACCAAAACAACAACCTCACAAGGATAAAAACCCCCCTGCATTTTTATATAGGTGGTACTCCTCTTTACTTTAAGATTTTCTTGGGACTCTAGATTTTCAGAATATGGGACTTTGCAAAAGTCTGTCGTGGTAATCAAATAAATATAAAGATTGCAAGAAAAAATAACAAGAAAGAAAATATTTTCTTTTATTTTTAAAGAAAGTTTCTGAGAAATGACCAGGAACTGCACACTTCATACATTTAAAAAATATAGACAAAATTTCCTCACATCCATCATAGTTAAACTAAATATTTCTGATCATATAAAATAAAAAGAAGATGGTCTGCATACATAAGAGAACTTTAACATAGTGGAAACATGGGAATCTCAAATAAATATAATGATAGATAAATCTCAAATACTTTATACTCAAAACTCAGAGTTACAAAGCACAATCAAAACTGATCCTGAAATAACTCTCTTGAAATTTCTGAAAAAATATATAGTCTGTTACAAAGCCTTGAAATTTAAAATGTGTTTGTCCTTATGACTGGGATTGGGACTCCCACAGACCAAAAAGAAAATATAAACAAGAAGTAATATTGTATAAGGATGATGGTGGGTGATAATAGAACATGAAGACTATGATGGTCTCTCGTATTTTCACTTCCTTGCTGTTGTCATTTTATTTTATTCATTAACAGTTACATGAACCGTATCAATTGTTTCTTTCCCTTTGTTGGTCAATTTGCCGGTTGCTTTTTTGAACCATTATTCAATATATTTTTTCTTTGGTGCGATGTTTATCTTGTGTCGTATTTTAATGTTGAATAACTCACCTTCCAAGTCTCTAAATCAAGATAAATACTATGTACTACTTCCTCAATATTTTGTTTTTTCATGGAATAGTCCACTAGCCAATTGTCTATATCATCTTCATTATATTCAAGTATTCCATAAAAAAATTCAACCGACAACCCTTTAAGTATCTCAAATTGTTCTTCAAGTTGTTTCTTTGTTAGGACCATTGATTTGAGAATTAATTTAGGGTCTTACACTTTGTTAGTACCTCTTGCTAGGTCTATCTTTGTGAGCCTCTTGAAAAGTTCTTCCCTTTTCAGTATGGCTTTGCTGCATGCTTGAACAATATAATTCAAATTTTTAATATTTTCCTTCCAGGAAGCATTTAGTTGTTTTATCTGACTTGGGGAGGGAAGATCCTCTTCTCTTATTCTTAGTTCCATCATGTTAGAGACTTCATTTCCAAAGGGTAATACAACATCAATGTAGAAACCTTCTTCATTCTTCATATCAACTTGCAAATATTCATGGAAGGAATGTTCTCTCGAGCCAAAATAAAGAATATTTTTCGAAACCCCCCATGTCTCTGTTTTCAATGCCATTCTCTTATTAATATTTCTTGCTACATAAATCCTGGCTAATGTGAGTATGCTTGAATATCATTTCAACTTAACAACAGGTGTGTTAGGTTTGACTATTGATAAAGGACTCGAAAGAAGTGGAAGAGGAATTAAGGCATATTCTAACTCCCTGATCCTTTCTTTCAACTTAGTGTTTTCTACTTCCATGCCACCAATAGAATAATCAAGAGCATCCTCAATTTATCTGTGAATTTTAGGTATTTGGGATGGCCGCATATCTTTTAGGTCAACCTATGAACAATAATTTTCTTTCTTATTTTTCTGATCACCTTTTTTTATAATCAATTTTTTAGATTCTTTGTCAAAAACAACACTTTGGAAAGTAAATGAATCTTCTTCATTGAAGGTCTCATTCTCAACAATCTATAATGATGAATTTTGTTGTGCCATATTTCTCGGTTAATCAATTGTGGGAAACATTTTCTCAATATCCGCCTCGAGCTTCATGTCTTCAAGAGAGAAGCTATTGATGTCATTTTATATGAGATTGTCTTCTTCTTCTTGTACAACATTATTCCTCTTTTGTCTCAGAGGGATATTGTGTGAGCTCTCCACTTTTTGTTTGGGGAGGATTCTTCTCTCCTCCATCGCTTGAACTATTGTTGGTAATTTTCCTAGTTGAATGATTCGTTGGAGAATTTCTCCGGGATGTGGTAGTTTTAGGAGTAACAACTGGAGATTGGGCACTCTTTTCACTGGGACACTTTCCTTTTTTCTTGTAAAATGCATTAGCACTAAGTATTGTTTCCAAGTCACTAACATTGCGTATAGGAGCACCTTGGTTGTTATCTTCTTCTTCATTCAAAATAGTATGAATGAATGAGTTGATGAATCCTATTGACAACATATGTTCCATGAATATTTTGTTAGGGTCAAACCCATTTATATTTTCAACATACTTCAGATTTACATTGTTGAAGTGATTCACAAACTCATCGATTTTATTTATGTTCCTGAATATGAAGTCTCCAATTTTCCATGACAAGGGGATGAATTGGTTTTTCCATTTTTTGTGGAAAAAGTGCAACCATAAATTGTATTGTCTTGCCACTTTCGTAATAAACATTTTATCAGATACATGCTATGGAAGAAAATATGGGTTTTATTTGGAATAGAAGATCCTGATGACACTGTGATTTTCCATCTATTCTATCATTCACTTTTTCTCCAAGAATTTATTATCCTGGTCAGATATCTTGGGGGTATTTTTACCAAACAACAATCCTTTGAAGATTGAAACAAAATCATTGTAAAATTCGTAAAAATACAGAGAAGTCTTGTGTCTCCAAAATGCTTGATACTAGAAGGTAACTGGATCTATTTCACATTTCACCCTCTTATATATAGTTAATTTTTGAAATTGACAGCAATACACTATCACAAATACTAAATAGGAAGTTATAAATAATTTCTTGTCCCTTTTGTAATGTGATAATTGTGATGACATTTCAATGGAAATCAATTTTCCCTAGTCAAATATAGAATGCTCTTTAACTGTAAAATATAAAATATAAATAATCATGCGAGAAATGGTGGAAGTGATTTCTTGACCTATCAACCTGGTAAACAACCAAGCGATTTCCCGAAAGGGTTTTTTAAAAGAGTCGACCTAAATCCTGGTTATGTCTTCTGGAATAGCCGCGGGATTCTCTAAAAACATAGGCAAGAGATCCAGGCCATTGTGATGCTTCTTAAGAAAATCTCTACAATTCTATACTTTGAAGGTAAGTGTTGGCTCATTGAGCTTCAACATCTTACGAAAAACGTGTGATGAAAGGGAAATGGGGCAATGATCTTGGATTTGTATAATTCATTGGCTCAACAAGTACTTCTCAATGCACCGTGCAACAATTTATTTATAGTCGAATACCTCAGGAAAACACCCTGCACGAGCAATTACCGATGTCCATATTACGTATTTTTGTGCAGGATAAGATGAGTAATATGAATACGCTCTGGAACACTGAAATTTTTGGTCTTCACGACCAAACATTTTCAAAGTATCATCATGGAATTGTTGTCTAGTTGCTTCTTCCATAGGTTGATGAGAGTTTTATTTCAACTGGATGATAACTTTAAATGAATCCTTTTGGAGAGATAACTATAATATAACCTTTTGGCAAATTGTGTGTTATTGCAATTTAATGAAAACTCTCCTCAAGCCATTCTCTATTAATGACAATCTTTACATATCTTGCATAATCAATAATTAGTATTAAACCACACTAAATTCATATTGGGAAAATCAGGAAGATGGCGGGGACGGACAAAAGAAATTTGAATTTGAATTTGGGGCCTTTTGTGAGCCCTCCAACCCGAGAACTTGCGAACCCACAGTTGAAAATGATCAAAGATAATATAAGTGTTGCAAAGCAGTCGGTAGGACTTGGATATAGGAGAAATTAAATACTTAGGAGCTCGATACCCGCAACAAGTATGACGGTCATAATGTAGATCATGAGCCTTTGGGTGCAAAGTGGAGATCGTGGAACTTGGAAGATGAAATATTTAACCCATGAACCCTAGAAGTTCCAAAAATGGTTAAGTATGTTATAACAAGGTGGTCGTTCGGATTCATGACATAGGAACATGGATGGAGATGAAAATCCATGAGTCCGCCAACCCACGAACCCACCGATTTTTGAAATGCGACTAAGTATGGTAACTAGAAGGAAAGAGAAGGGAGAAAAGAAAAGGGGAATGAGGGCAGGTATAGAAGAGGGAAAATAAATGAAAATAATAAGTTGGGAAAATAGAAAACGATGGGAAATTTTGGAAGCGGGAATTGATCTCAACAAGATGTTAAATGGAATCATGGATATATTGAGCATACGAAATTGAATTTTTGATTCAAAAAATGTGTGGAAAAGATGAGACTAAGGACTACGTAATGAAATTGTTCTCATTCAAACATTTCCTTCCTTTAATAACATTTTTTATTATTATTCCTGGAGCAGGAAAATATAGATGACAAATTTTTCTCAACAACTAGCTCCAACTACGAGACAATGACCCCATGTGGGTTGTTGAGAACCCAGAATTTGAAAACCAATGGCCTTCCCATTGGGATATGGAGTCATATTCAAAATGGATTCTTGAAATTCTTCCTATATAGATTTATTTTCCATACAATGAATGCCTTATTATGTAAAACTTGAACTGAAGAAGTAAATTATATACAAACATGATATACCTACCCTATCTAACTTGAAGGGTGGGGACACTTTTTATGTGTAGGTATATTTCCAATGGAGCCAATCAAGCATTGATCTGATTTGTTGAATGAGATCCATAAGATTGGAACATATTGAGGCTTGTACCAATGAGTTAGGGGCACTCTCAATGTGTACTGGATGAAAATTGAACTAGGTGTGTTGAGGATCTGATTTCATTTCTTCACAAACAATGCCATGGAACCATGATTCAATGAAATGAACTCTTGGTTGATCAAGAGTGTTGTTATATTTGATTGGATAAGGAATTTCCAATTTTAATATTCTTTCATCTTCCTCCTTATCAATGTTTGCATCCAAGATTCTTGATTCACTAGCAATGTGTTGAAAAAATTCTTATTTTACGCAATGAAAATCTTTCTCATCATTGTTCTCAAGATTCATTTCTTCCACTAATTATTCTTGTTTCCAATGCTCTTGAGGATTTTCATCATCTGTTGCAAGGATGAAATTTTCTTGTGCATTTGATGGAGGTTCCTTGATTTCATTCTCAAATTTGTTGCTTGAAAGATATTTATATGGAGTATATAGGAGGCTGGAATTTTCTTCTTGCAAATTGGAATTTTCATCTTCATCTTCAACAATATGACTTGACTTAAAAAATTCATATAATATTTTATTAGATTCTTCTTCAAAATTAGTCACTTTATTATCTTGTGCCCATATGGGAGAGGGTGGGTGGGAAAATTTTTAAGCAAATAAATCTTCTAATATGTCCCAACTGGTAATGGTACCAGGCGACAATGAATGGGACCATTCAAGAGAATTCCCACGCAGAGTTTGTAAAAATATTCGGCATATAATATTATCTTTAGTAAGAATAAAAATTTGACATGCACAATTGAATCTATACAAATGTTTCTCTCCATCCTCCAAAGTATTTCCAAAGAATGTAGAAATTTTTTCCATATGAATATTAGGCATCTGAAAATTTTCTTTTGGCAGATTTAAAGGGCCTCTATGTAATCACCTTCTTCTTTGGGATGTTATTCCTTTTGTTGCATCTCTTGAAACCATTGATGGGCTCGTTGAAGAAGGTAAAGGAACAACATGAAATGAATGAAGTTATTTATAGGAGTCATAATATACACCTTCTTGGAATTTTTGAGTCTTTCCAATGGATTTTCCAGGGAGTTCATTCTCTCGAATCTTTTGTTCTTATTGGATCTTTTTAAGTTCATTGCAACAATAAGTTCAATAATTGTTTTATAAACGTCGTGAATTTAGAAAAATAAACAATTTTCTTGAATATTCTTTTCAAACTTTGAACCATGGAGACTCTAGTTCCTGAATTTGACTCGAAGCAGAGGCTCAAATATCTTGAAAATAAATGGCTCCCTATTATGGTATCCAAAATGTTGATGCTTTAATCTGTTAAGATTGAAACGACAACCTCACGAGGATATTAATCCCCCTTCATTTTTATAGAGGTAGTACTCCTATTTGGATAAAAGACATATCTTGAATATCTTGGATTATGAGAATGCTTAAGAAGCAAACCCTATATATTAATTGCTTGAATTTATTCAATAAAATGGTTCTTCAATAACATGATCTGATCTTTATGTGCTACAAGTTCTTCTTAACAATAGAAAATATTGAAGGAGGGCTTCATCATCAGGATATCTTTGTGCTCAACATCAAATATACAAACTTCTTAATCACATACAAATACATCCATATCTTCTTCACTAGAAATAAGAGAGAATAATTTGAGCATTTCAAATAATTTTAAAAGAGTATTACTATTAATATCAAAAACTAATTTTGATAGGTCAATCTCAAATATCTCATACTCAAGACTCAAATTCACAAGATACAATCAAAATCAACCCCGAAGTAATTCTTTGTGGATTTTTATTCATGAAAGATGTTCTTTATTAGAAAATATTTGGCAGTCATATATATGGTTGTAAATACTTCATGATCATATAAGAATTTTTTTTTTAATAATACAAGAAGAACACTCAAGAACTCATCCTTGTGCCCAGTTCAAAGATTCAAGCATAAAGCTATGAGAAATGGTGTAGAAGAAGAAAAAAAGTGGAGAAGATGGATATTTTTCTTCGTTGATCAGAAGCTTCACTACATATGATTTATGTACCTTATTATTATGATATTTTACCCATTCCCCTATGATAATTCCATTTTGGAACCCTTGATGAAGCACTTCTTCTCTTTTTAAAATTTGATTTTCTAACTACTTGAGTAGTTAGGGATTTTCCCTTCTTTAATTTCCCATACAATTTTCTTCTTGAAATATTCAATTTAATTAATGTCTCATTTAAGTGTTTTAAATTATTTTGTATCATTTAAATACGTTTTCTAAAATGGGTCCCTTTCCTCTTTTAATAAAAGTTTTTAAATAAACTTTTATTTTCAAAATTATATTAATTATCTTTTTAAAGAGGGAGGATTTTTTTTTAAATTTTCTTGATAGGATAATCAAATTATCAGCCATTGAAATCACTTCATATTTTATATTCATCATCTTATATTTCCAACGATATCAAATTTATCCAAATTCGACTCCCAGATCTCAAGATATGAGATCGTGAAGTTGAGTTGTCAAGCAGATCCATTGAAAATGAGTACGACTGATATTTCAATTTATGGGAAACATTTATCCAATTTCATCCCTTATAACCTATACCAACATATTATTCATCTAAATACCTTTCTGATGGTATATAATTTGTGCGATTATGACACTCAGAACTCAAGATATGGTCTTTAGAAGTTCGTGACTTAGGGACCATCGATCATATGTCTTGGGGCAATCTCAACCCTTTTTTTGTGTCTTCCCTCCTATGAATTCGACTTTTCATGCATAAACGGTTATCCCAAATGCATGGGATTATTTGAGTTTTAATAGTGTATAATACTAAGTGGTATGCACACTTAGTAAGAAACATAAGAGAGAATACTATGGAGATTAAGAGGGTTCAACCTCCCCTTATAAAATTGATTAAATAATAATATTTTGACCAAACTTATACTCCAACCACACCTAGTCAACATATGATTCAACCATCCACATACCGCCACATTTAACCACATGATAAGTCACCATCGATTTCCAGGTGTCACAAGCTAATTGGCTGCCACATGTCACATGTTAATTGGTTGCCACATGTCACATTCCCATAGTTTGCCACATGTCTTCATGTGGTTGTATATAGATCTTCCATGTGTCATTGTTTCACTGGTTAATAAAATTTCCATATCATAAAATCATGGGATGTCATGTGTCTTGGAACAAGTGGTTTGCAATAAAATATTAAGTCATAAGGTAAGTGGAAGGTTGGATATAGATCTGCCACATGGCATTGTTTCACTGGTTAATAAAATTTACATATCATAAAATCATGGATTGTCATGTGTCATGGAACAAGTGGTTAGCAATAGAATATTAAGTCATAAGGTAAGTGGGAAATGGGTTAAGTATGGGAGTAGGGAACAAGAAGGGCATAAATGTAATGTGGGGGGAGGGAAGATTTGCAGGCGGCGGAAGTTAGGGGGTGGGAAATGTAGGGAGCAGGGAAGGATTGGTTAGTTGGGGAGTGAGGTGATGGGTTAAGAGATGGGTGAGTCCGCCCCCGTGGACCCGATTAATTAAAAAACAAATTAAGTATGGAGTGGTAATGGGATGAGAAGTGGGGTTAAGTGAGGGTTAAATAATATAAAGTGGATGGATGGAGAAGGAGGGGTTGTGGAGGGATACAGGGGTAAGGGAAAGGTAGGTTCTTGATCCCACGATAATGGAGAGATAAGGGATTAATTATTTATATTTATTATATTCTAAAGAGAATATAATAAGAAGAAAATTGTGGTCTTGGGCCTGTGAATAATGAATGAAATAAGGGTTTTGGGTCCAAAAATTAACAAAGAAAACAAGGGTCTTGGGCCTGGAAATTTAAATGTAATTTCAATAAATCAACTTTGTTTCATATTGAAGACGCTCTTTTTGGGTGGTTAAATGAAAACCTGGATATCTTGTGCATAAAACTTGAACTTTTGATCCGAAAAATGTGTGGCTAAGTTGAGAATAAGGGATATGCAATGAACTTGTTCTCATTCAAAAAATTTCTTATTTTAATATCAATTTTTTTTATTATTCCAGGAGAAAAAATATAGATGACCAATTTTGGTCAACAAAACTTTAGTTAGAGGGTTAAACAAATCGCACCAAATATGCCATCATCTATTTGAAAGACATCGATAAAACTTTTAATGGTTATTTATACTATTTTTTGTGCATGTGAGAGATTGAATGGTTTTAATGGGAGCCAATTTAGTGCAATTGTAATGAATATGGCATTATTTGTTTGAAACATAAAAAAATTCTAACTATTATTTATATTGTTTACTTTTAGTGTGAGAGTTTGAATGCACGTGCATAATTAAGATAATGTATGGTGCCAACAAATCCTTTGGATTGGAATGTTGATTTTAATTTTACACATAACATCGATTTTTTTTTTTTGTAAGCTAAAGTACTTATATATTGAATATATACAAAAATGTTATAGTCAACCCCATATAATTCCTGCCAAAATGGAAACCAGTCATTAGATAGGAAGAAAATTAATCTGACATATGTCTTCACTATGTTTGTATGAGTTTTAAACAACACTAGAATATCTATATAGAAAGTACACGAAAACTAGACTAAAAACATGACTAACTAGATAAAATGAGCAAGAAACCCAATCCACATGACTAGTTGAGAGGTGGCTTGGTTGGGCTTGTATGACTAGAAGTTTCATGTAGCTTCGCCTTCCCCTTAATATCCATCTCCATGTCGTCTTCAAGAACAATAGGATTGCAACTAGTTCCTGTTGATCCCGGAGATCATGTGACTTCAACATACTCCATATCATCCTCCAAGCCCCAATTGGTAACCTTAAAATTGATTTTGAAGACCACCCTGCATAGTACTATGAGTTTTTCTTGCAACCTATGAATATAGTACAAAGTATCCTCCTAATTTTTATTATTGGTCTGAGCATCTTTTAGGGAAAGTTCCATGATGATTTTAGACATCCAATAGAACTCCATGGTTGAAAAGACCTTTGTATCTCTAGATTTGGAAACTCTAGTGTCCATTATCCATTCCAGGAACTCTTTTTTGACTTGTGACTTAGAGTTTTGGGCTCAACAACCTGGCCTTACTCACCAAATTTTATAATTTTCCTTGTAACTAAGTGGGGTGCTAGCATGGAAGAGTTTCTTGGTCTGCTTAACAGCTTATTCATCACCTATAACATGCGCATGACTATAAGAGTGTTGTGGAGGGTAAGTAGGGAGGCTTGGAAGCGACCCACTTCCTTTCTCTATGCATGATGGAATCAAGGCCCTTCGTTTCCATCTTGACACTTGAGACACGAGCCAAGGAGGAACCCAAAATTTAATGACCAAATCGAAGAGGACCAGATGCAAACCTGAGATAGGCATGATGCCCTTTCTTCCTAGTATGAATCAAGTTCAAGAGAGATCAAAAAATGGGTGCATGTTCCTTGTTCACAAGAATGGAATAGAGGGTGATGTGCTAGACCATGGACGAAATAAATATTCCCATCCAAAAAGACCCACGACCCAGAAAGAGGAAGACCCGTCCCCAAGAGGCAAAGAGGAACATGCCATTTAAAGGGACAGATAGAGAGGACCCAACTTATGTCTTCCCATAGATCACATTCAATGGATAAGAATGTAGACCCACATGGAGAGGGACAAAAAGCCTCAACTGTAGGAAGAACAAATAACCCAGACCAACAATTGTCCTTAAAAACCTTGAGGGCACTTTCAACTAACATATAGCCTATTCATAGCATGAGAGATTCCATACATATTGACTACAGAGTCAGAGCACTTACCATAATTTCCAGAAGTTTTTTACACCTCTGCAGGCTTCCACCCACACTTCTCACTAATTCCATTAACCACCAATTGGACTAGCATGACCTGGGCTGAGAAACCTCTGTCCTCACCCGAGGTTGCATCTATTTCTCATGTGGTAGCATGAAAATTCATGTACTTCCCACCCTCCACAATGACATCTAAACTATCCCCACGAGACACATGTCAAATGTCCCTTCCATCACTTGACAAATTCTCATAGACCACGATCAATCACCCCATCTGGTGGATAACACAGAGTTTGTTACATGTAATATATGAACTACATTATATTTTTCAAATGTAGCATATCAACGTCGCATAGGGTTTATGAAGGTATGAGATGGACAAACATTGTTATCAATACATTCATTACTATATGTGGTTGAGGGTATGGTTTGTATGTGAAGTATTTCATGGGTTTAGCATATGATTTGAACTGCTACAAATCACATCTCAGTTGGTTTGACTAGTGGTATGAGAAATTGGTGTGTTGACATGGTATTTTTGATGCAAGTGGATATCGGTGGCCACCCACCTTTTCCAACTGGCTCAAAATAGTTTTCTGGCAATTTTGGCAATTTACTATTTTTAGCAATTTTAACTTCTGGGGCCATTTTGAGTGACTAAATGAATATTTTCGGTATCGATATTCTCAATGATATGAAAAGGCATGATTGAACCCCAAAAATGAATCTCCTTGATTATACCTTTCCAACGGGCTATCATACACCTAAAACAGAGATCGTATGCAAAAGTTATGACCCCGAGAAGTTGATGTACTAACTTACCCAAATGGGGCCCACATGACTTTTGGCGCTTCATCTCCTAGGGTTAGGTTTTTGGATGTATAGGGTTTTTGGAAATCCTATTTATTTTAAAAAGGCCTTCAAAGCCTCATTGTAATCATCTTCTTGCGAATGCGAGTAGCCGTCACATCTCTTCTCAGAGATAAGCTTCCACCATTCTAGCGAGTCTTTCACTCTGTATTTTTACAGTCTCTCTACATTTATTTTATTAATAGAAATCATGTACTACTATATATATGCGTTTATAGTTGCAGATCTGATACATTTATGTTATATTGTTGGATATTTGTGATATCTCTATGCATTTCTTTATTATATCTCTGCTCTCATTTCGTGCCAAAAATAAATCCGGATTAGTGGTATGAGAGTAGGTTTCTCTTGATCGTTTTCTTTCAGTGCATGTACCCGACGAGGTCCCAGTATAGAAATTTGGGTCTCAAGCTTGTATCTCTTGAAGAAAATCTCTCTCGCACTCCCAAGAAACCCTCCATGGCGGAAGAAAAGAAAAACGACAGAGCAAACGATCCTATAAATCTGTTCCTTGAGCAAGCTCTCACGCGACAGAGGGACGAAATGATGGAGAATTTTTCCCACATCCTTCAACGCCTGTTGATAGCAACAAGCGCATATTCATCAAATAACCACTTTGGAAGCACCTCTCCTTTCAAGGTATAAGTTAATTTGGATATTCCCATATTTAAAGGTCAGATAGATGCAGATGTCGTAGACAAATGGTTAAATCTGCTAGACAATTATTTCTCTGTTCACCATTTTTCCGACAGGGAAAAGATCACCTTCGCACTCCTTAAAGATCTCCCCCATGTCAAACATTGGTGGGAAACTTACTAGGAGAAAATTTCCACAGAGAAGTCTGGAATATATGGGCCGAGCCCACTTGGGATTTGTTTATGGACGTGGTAAAGGAACAGTATTACCCTGTTGGCAACTATGAGGACCAGTACATGAGATGGACCACATTGCAGAAAGAAAGGGGCCAAGCAGTTCCTGAGTTCATCAATACCTTTCATACCTTGTGCACCAAGCTGGGTATCAAAGACTTCAAACGACATTTGGTTCTGAAATACCGTGGGGATCTACACAGATACATCCAAACTGAAATGGATTTTCTCGACATCTCATCATTCGGTGTTGCTTATCGATATGTTGTTAAAATCAAGAAGAAATTTAAGCACCAAAACAAACAGGAGTTCGAGTCTGCAAATCTACAACAACCAAAGTATGACAAAGACGACCCTAACAAACAGTCTCCCGAAAACCAGTCCAAGCCATAGGAAAAGAAGGGTCATGGGAAGACAAAGAAGGACACCAAAAAATGGTGCGATTTCCACAAAATCCCTTGGAACAACACCAATGAATGTCGCTCAAAAAAGTCATTGGTGGCCGATATCAAAGACAAGGAGTTGAACCCCGATTTAGAATCTGATTATGAAAATATTGGTAAAAGACAGATCATAAATGCAGACCCCACTGTTATTATCGCAACGACAATAATTCAACCAGAAGAACCAACAGATCTTGAAGAGGGGGAACACCTTTTTCATTCACAAATGTGGGTGAGGGGGACCCCGCTAAATTTTATTGTTGATAGAAAAATCCAGAAGAACCTCATCTCAACAGAGGTCATCAAACAATTGGGATTATCGACAACACCACACTCATAGCCATACAACATCAAGTGGCTTCGCCAAGGACAATATCTTCGTGTCAGCCAACAGTGTCAATTGTCATATGACATCCAACCCTTCAAGGATGAGGTATTACATGATGTTGCCCCACTGGATATCTATGATGTTCTCTTGGGCCAACCATATATGTGGAAGCGCCATGTTGTTTATGAGTCTCGACCCCGCAATGTCATTGTTTCTCTGGGGGGTCATCTCTCCAGAATACTAGAGGTAGTTCCGACTACTGTTCCATCTAAAAAGTGTTGCAAGGCAGTATCTCATACTACAAAATTCAGCTTCTTCATAATCTATTCAAAATGTGAACAAAAGGATACTGCAACCACTACAGCCTCGGCCCAAGCACCTTCTATCCAACAAAAGAAGGTCGACAAGATTGTAGCAAAGTGTAAAGATTCCTTCTTCACAAATGAATATCATGTATCCAGTCTGGTTAAAAAGGTCCAACCCTTCTAGCCACATGCTCGTGATAGCCTTCCACAAATCGAGCAATGCGACGTCTCCAACAAGGCAAGCAACTCACCAAGATTCAGATTCAACAAACACTTTTTCCTCTCCCCCAGGAACTCAACGCAATGGATACCATTTCTTCCTAAGGAGGGAGGATTTATATAGGTGGATATCGGTGGCCACCCACCTTTTCCAATTAGCTCAAAACAGTTTTCTGGTAATTTTGGCAATTTACTATTTTTAGCAGTTTTAACTTCGAGGGCCATTTTGAAGGCCTAAATGAAGGTTTTTAGGGATAGATCTTCTTATTGATAGACAAATGCATGATTGATCCCCCAAAATGAATCTCCTTGACGATACCTTTCCAACGGGCTATCATACACCTAAAACGAAGATCGTATGAAAAAGTTACGACCCCCGAAAGTTGATGTACTAACTTACCCAAATGAGGCCTACATGACTTTTGGTGCTTCATCTCCTAGGGTTAGGGTTTTGGATGTCTAGGGTTTTTGGAAGTCCTGTTTATTGTAAAAAGGCCTTCAGAGCCTCATTGTAATCATCTTCTTGTGAATGCGAGTAGTCGTCACATCTCTTCTCAGAGATAAGATGCCACCATTCTAGCGAGTCTTTCACTCTGTATTTTTACAGCCTATGTACATTTATTTCATTAATAGAAATCATGTATTATTGTATATCTGTGTTTATGGTTGCATCTCTGATACATTTATGTTATTATATTGGATATCTGTGATATCTCTATGCATTTCTTTATTATATCTTCGCTCTCATTTCATGCCGAAAATAAATCTGGATCAATTTGGTTTTACTAGAATGTATGGGAAATGGGTATGAAATAAATTTCATATGACATTTGTTGATTGTGTTGTGTTATTTATCAACACTCTGCTTGCTACACAATGGTTATTGGTATCATTGGTATCAACATGGTTTGACTATGCAATGACTTATAACTGATAATATATGAGGAGATGATATGTATATGATGAATTTCAAGTCTCGTCTATTTAATTCAAACTTATGAAATATATACTAGTGTAAATCCATCTTAAATTTAGATTTATCAAAGATCAATAGGGATCAAATTTCTTAAAGTGGATTTTTTTTTATAATTTAATTCCATATCATATATTAAGTCCTTCATATTAAATGATAAAAAAATTTAACATTAAAAAATTTGACATATCTCGATGCTTGATAAATCTGGGGTTAAGATAGATTTATGTTGATTTAAATTTTTAGAAGTTGTCACATATATATGTACATACACTTTTTTTTTTTTTTAATTTTTTGTTGTTGTCACATAATGTAAAGTAAAGTTATGTAACAACATGTCCCTCACATTGGGATATAAAACACCTCACTACTCTAATTACAATGAACAATAATATTTTGTGATTTAATTAATTAAAAATTTGATTGACATTATGAAAATTTTATCAGTTATATACTAATCCAAATTTAAATATTACATGAACTGTTTGTTAATCATTTACAACATAAAATTTATATTATTTTGCATGAATGTGTAGATATCTTACTTTCATTTGCATTTACATATTAATTGAAATTGTGTAAAGCTTTGGTTAAATTAATATATTTTTAAATATTATTTAATTATATATATTTAATTTCAATTTAAAAATATTTCAATTTTTCAAGAGTTTATGAATAAATAATTAATTTTATTATGAATTTATATATTTATTTTAAAAATTAAGCAAACAAGAAATTCAATAATTCTTTTGCAAAAGTTATACTACTCAATGTAAGTTAAATACATGTTTGGTGGAACTGAACTTGGGTGGGGAGGATAACAACCATTCCTCCCAACCACCCAAGCTACATTCAATCGAATAATAATTATTTCTCATATTGATTACATTTACAAAATAAATTTTGATAACAAAATTTATTTTTATTAATAGTATTTATTCCATTTAGAAAAAATAATCATTATGGAGTAAATTGATTATTTGATAAACTCAACTTTTTGTTGTTGTTGGAATTATTCCTCAAATTTATTAGAAATTTTACGATAAGATATAGTTCTACTTGAATGAACTTTCATAATGGAAAATTGACCTTAGGGGTTTTAGTCCATTTTAAGATGAGTGAGATCATCTAAATTTTGAAAAAGTGAGATCAAGGAAACTTTGCCTCACTAGAAGAAGAAAAAAATCCACATGAAAATTTGAATTTGTCCACTTATTAATTCAATCCTAACTATTTTTCTTAAACCAAAATGAAGGTTTTTTCATTACATAAATATAAAATAGGTTGTACTAAGTCAACAACGATGAAAACATTCCTCCATGAGGTTTTCATCCATACATAGTTCTATATAACTTATTACATACAAAAAAGGGCCTACTAGCCTATCATTCCAAGTATTTTTGCAAGTATATTGCCAAATAAATTGTTCTAAAATGCATACAATATGATAATACATTCATACCGATAAACCTATGGAAATGCTCAAGTCTTTCAACTCCTTTGGAGATTTCTATTACACTCCAACTTCTATTTCCATGGGGAATTGATGTTTAGTTTCTACCTCTGCCTCCCCTCCTTACACTGAGCTCTGTGTTCTATTGTTGTTCAAAGACAATGATATATTTTTCACATGTTTTTCTATGAACAATGCTCTCATTCTGTTGTATTCTTCCTCAATAGAGTCCAAACAGTTGCTTAAACTAAGAAAGAGATTATAAACATTTCCAAAATGAGAATTTCTTACTTGCTCCAACTCGACAGCTTTTGTGGTGAGAGCTTGAACAATGATGCTATTCGCTTGGACAATCTCCTCATGTCTCCACAAAATACATTTAGTCTCCCTTGTATCTTTTCCCACCATTTCTTCCCCCATTGCTATCCCTAACTCAAAGAGAAGATTCAGATCCACAACAAAAGTCAGAGATAGACTCCTGCGAGGCACATGCCACCAAACTACCCACACTCCTTCACCGCACCTATGTAGACACAAAAAAAGATTCCAAATAGAGATGAAGGACCTACAACCCCTGCTACCATTACGCCACTCTATAACCTCCATGGAATTCCTTCCTTGGGCAGAAATAAACTGTGAAGAATCCCCCTCCACCAAACCGCAGAGGCAAATCCACTCTCCAACTACCTCACCTAGACCACGGGATAGAGAAACCAACATCGAATCCCATTGCAAGAAATGCCAAATGCATCCCCCATATATTCCACCACAGGCTTATCACCCACTTCAACCGTGATTGTGAGTAAATGTCGACAAGATTGCATGTGCTTCCTGACCCTCCACACTCTTAAAAACATATGTGACTATATGCTATGTCATGCCAAATGTACAATGCTCACACACCTATCCATGTTGAAACGATTAGTCATTAAATAATTAAGGGAGGGGGAGATTGGAAAGCTCCCCATTTTTCACCAATTGCCCTTTATGCAGTGTTGTTGTGAGCTTAGCCCAATCATCAAATTCCCCATTCAAGAGCCTTCAAATGTGATAAATAGAGATGTGATCAAATTTTTGAACAAGGTGTTTGATTCGAGCCACCTCATTTTGTAATTAATGCCTCCCTAATTTCGAGTTTAATTTTATAACTTGAGTGAAGAGCATGGAATCTTCGAGAACCATTAAAGTTTTAATTCCTTGCATTTTGGCTAAGTATAGCCCACACCAAAAAGAACAATCCTCTACTATATTGTTAGACCCTTGCTAGATACCCCATGCATAATAATCCATATCATTCTCGTGGGATCATAAAGACTCTCACCTACTCCTCCCTTGAATTCAATTCTAACTATTATTATTCATTCACTATATTAATAAAATCCAATTTGACATTTTTGTTAAGTATTACTCATGGTACCATGTGAAAAACACATGTTGTATTCATAATATTATGGATTATTAGTTTTTCTTTTTATAGATAATTAGCATAGTTAGTAAGATATTATGTACTCAATATTTGATGGAGTTGCTACTTGTGAGGAAGATTTAAATTTTAGTTTTGTTATATAATTACAATAATGATTCAAATATTCTTTATTTATTGTTCTTAATGAAGTTTATGTAATTAATAATGTTTCTATTAACTTTATATTGTTGAAGCATACACATGTACACTCTCAAGTAGTGAGAGTGTAAAAGTGTGTAGGAGTAATGAAAATGTATTAACCATTCGATTAATGAAAAGAAGAGTTGAGTTCCATTATATTTAATAAATTTTTAGTTATATAAATTGTCTTATTATTGTACCTAATCTTAATATAATTGAGAATGTGTTATAATCCAAACTCTCTTAATTATAGAAATTATTAAATTTCAATGTAAAATAAACTAAGAGAATGTATAAAATTATTGAAATTGTTAAATTTCAATATAAAATAAACTAAAAAAATGTGTAAAAAGGAAAGTGGAGTAAATGCACTCATCAGGTTACAATATTATTTAATTTTATTTAACATAAAATAAATTGTTATTTAATTTTATTTAACATAAAATAAATTGTAGATTATTTATTCTTATCTATATTTGAAATTGTAAAAAAAAATAAGAAATGATTACAATGCACATGATTTACATTAACATTAATAATAATTGGTGGTATCAATATATCCACCATATTCTGCATGCAAAGTTTTTTTATTAAGATAATTAAGCTATAATCAAACAATGGTTTTGGTTTTTATGTTTTAAAAAATGTGTGGTTTTTATGTTTTAAAAAAATGTGCCTTGAATCTTCAAAGTGTGAAAAATTGTTGGTTGTGCTCTTTTCTTAAAGTCCAAATGACTCACACAGTTGGAAATCTTGTCGAAAACCTTAAGTTGAAAAGTTGAAACTCTCTCAATCATCGTAACCAAAGAAGGTAGTTGTTGAACACGCATTAAAGTTTTAAACCTGTATTCTGCATTAAACTATAGTTTGAATAATATATGTCTAAAATATTATAGGCTTGTATCATCGGGCACCTGACTTCAAAGTGGACCGGTCACATGTTTAGAGTATTCCATATGAAAAATGTTTAGAGTACTCCATATGAAAAGTGATCAATGCAGGTGGTTTTTACCATTTAAATGGAATACATGGCTTCTCATTTGAAGGATGAAACCAGTTTTGATCGTTGAATGGATAAGGCAACTGAAATCAGTTTTGACCGTTGAATGGATATGGCAACTGAAGTCAGTCATGACCATTCAATGGATATGGCTTATCGGCAGATTTGTAAGCCGTATGCTAAAGGGAAAACAATGAGAATTCAAAATTTAATTTCTTTATTCAAAATTTAATTTAAAAATTAAATTAATTATACTTTTTGTTATGATTAAAATGCAATTACCTATTATACTATATAAAAGAATACTATTAATCTTATATATATATATATATATATATATATATAAACATAAAATATAAGATGATTATATATAAAATAAGATTATTTTTAAGTTATTCTTAATGATATCTGTTAATTAAAGAAAAATTGTTCCATCGACAATGATATATTGTACTCCATCACATCATCTGTGCGGACAAGAACCGAGGCATTGCAGATCTTTTGTTGTGATCTATTTATCCAGATTGCATTCAATCGACTGTTGGGCGAATGACCCTGAGTTTCAACCTTGGGATTTGTTTCTCGTTCATCCGGCTTGAATGTTTTCTGCCATTGCTAGCGGAATTTCTTTGAATATATCCACTTGTAATGATTGAGTGCATTAGTGAATCAATCTGAAAGTGAGGCTCTGCTTTAGCGTGTGATCGTTCAATGCCTTTGAAGTTGGAAAGATCAGAAGCGATTATTATAAACAATTTTTTCCGCTGTTGATTTGAATTGATGGAGATGTGATCAAAAGAAAATGAAAATTTAACACTGAGTAGAGCGAAAAAGTTTTGGAATCACAATAATTTAAATTGAATGAGTGATTTATTTGAATGTTGGGATGAGAATGATTTCATTATCATCAATCTGTTATGATGAATTGATGGAGATGTGATTAAAAGAAAATGAAAATTTAACATCTTGAAAAGAGAGAAAAAGTTTTGGAATCATAGTACTTTCACTTTATGAGTGATTAATTTGAAGAGAATGAATCTGTTATGATGAATTGATGGAGATGTGATTAAAAGAAAATGAAAATTTAACAGTGTGATAAGAGAGAAAAAGCTTTGGAATCATAATACTTTTCACTTTATGAGTGATTTATTTGAAGAGAATAATTTCATTATCATCACTTTGTTATGATGTGATGAACTATGGGGAAGTTATCAAAAGAAATGAAAATTTATCGTTGCGTTATGATGAAGTGAGGAGAAGTTATCAAAAGAAAATAAAAATTTAACATTGTGAAAATAAATAATGTTTTGGAATCATAACACTCACTTTTCATCTCAAAATTGAATGAGTTATTTTTTTGAATGTTCATATGAGAGAATGATTTCATTATCACTAACATGTTATGATGAATGGCAATTCACATCACACAACAAACATAAAGAATCTTCTCAGTGCTCAAAGCTAACGATTTAATGACAAGCTATAAACCGAGGGAAAATCACCCAACCCGCCACATGCCTCACGTGTCACCACATGGTTACCGTAGAGTATGTATTCCCATGCACATAATTATGTGTGTTTTAGTTATGTGACTTGCAGGGTTTGTTCAAGGTTCTCATTCTGTTATGAGGTGGAATTCCTATTAAAACTAGAGTTTTCATCTCTGGCTAATTCAAGGATCTCATTAAGTTATCAGGCGGTAAGGTTCTCATTCTGTTATGAGGTGGAATTCCTATTGAAACTAGAGCTTTCATCTCTGGCTAATTCAAGGTGCTCATTAAGTTATCAGGCAAAATTCTTATTCAGTGGAGTTCTTATTACTAGAGCTTGGCGGAATTCCTATTAAAACCAGAGCTTCGTCCAGTTTCTTATCAACCAACCACCCTATACTAGTGGTTTGCGTTATATCATTGTGGATCTATGTATTTTATAGCATCCATACCAGTTCGGTAGTCAGTTTACCAAGTCAAAGAAAATCCTCAATCATCATGATATCATCAATCAATGGCATTCACAAGTAAAAATATGTTTAGCAGAAGGTAAATCCAGTGATATGCAGAGGGGCTGCTACAGCCAAAACCAGTGATACCACCGATGGCATTCACGAGTAAAAATATGTTCAGGAAAAAGTAAATCCAGTGATATGCAGAGGGGCTGCTACAGCCAAAACAAGTGAGACAACTGACAGAAAGAAATGAGGTTGAGTCATCTGTTGATTTTTTTGGTTTTAAATCAGAGGAAGCACCAATAATAAAAGGTAGAAGTATTGGAATGTGAAAAAAGTAATTTGGAAGAAATTCTTGTTAAGTCGACTTATTGGTAATGTGCACAATTAATCATTTTTTAATCTAAAATTCTGATCTGATGGTTAACAATTAAAGATGTTGGAATATTCTTAGTCGTCCTCCCATACCCTGTTTACTTTTAAACATTTACCTAATCATATTAAGAAATTACTATAGCACTATATGATTGCCAAGTTTAAATGATTAAAGTTTAACATTACCACATTTAAATTATTAACTACGAATTTCCTCACCTGTCCTGTGCTAGTAGTACTACAAACAAAACATGATCTGTTGGATAAGGAAAGGAGATCATTGAACCAAAATAATAGAGCGCTAAAGTCACAATTATGTGACTGTGCTAGTAGTACTACAAACAAAACATGATCTGTTGGATAAGGAAAGGAGATCATTGAACCAAAATAATAGAGCGCTAAACATTGAAGTGAAATTATTAAAATACTAAGTGAATGGAGTCAAACAAGACTCAGATTTAATTCAGTGGTACAAGGTAGCAGAATATTGTTTAAAACAACAGAATGAAACTAAACGCTGAGAAGGTAAACCGTACCAAAGTGTTTTCTTGAAAAGAAAAGTCAAAGATCTACATAATCCACTCTAGAAAATGTTAGACTTAACGAGGAGGATGAGGAGTTGAGTAAAAATTTTGGAAAGTTGCATGAGACCAATGTCAAACTGGTGCAGGAAAATGATGGGCAGAGGACGGAATTTGAATTACTGTATGCAGAAACTGCCACGAGATAGAAGGTACACTCGCTCTTGCTTTACTCCGGATGGCCAAAGTATGGATATCAATTAGAGCAACCCCAAATTCTGTTTTTCGCTGTAGTTATTTTGGGGCGGTAGGCCCTTCCCTCTTCTTAGAAATAATTCAATCAGCTTAGAGTTCATGCAACTTACCTTAATTTTTTTATGGAGATTATAGCTGAAAATGACAGAAATTTTTATCTACCAGGTGGTATGTTGATTGGGTTCGGTCAGTCACTGGGTTGGTCTTCTGTCTTCTGTACGGTTCCTCTTAGTTTTTTCCTGCAGTCAAGCGTGCACTGTAATGGCTTTGCTCATTCCCAACAACGTTGGTATTGGTACACTGCAAAAATTTGGCCCTCTCATGTTTCTCTGCTTCAGCTCCACTCTCACATTAACTGTCTCTTTTGTAGTTATGACCAAGGATTTTCTCAACTTCAGTAATCAGCGTTTCACCTGCATTCATCCATCCAATGTTTCTCAACGTTCTGAGTATTTATTCTATAATTCCTCCAACATACGCTTTGCTCCAGGCCATGGGCACGCTTTGCTCCAGGCCATGTTCTACTGTTGGTGAGCCCCGAATTCTTGGATTACTTATACTTTATAAGAACCGAATCTTGATGTTCATCCGAACTTCCATAAGTCTGACTTACTGCAGAAGGGTCTTTGCTTATGCATCTTTCCTTTCAGGTAATAGTCCTCCAAATGACAGACTCTCCTCCATTTGAGTGAGCCTTGGGTTGTGATTTTTATTCCTCTTCCTTTATATTGAACGAGTATGCAATATCCGTCTAAACCCACTGAAAATTTTGAAACCCAAGTGCAACAATCATCCCAGAGTCCTTTTGTTCATATCTCCTCACAAGCAACTGCACGTTCCATACTTGAAACTGACACCTCTAAGTAGATAATCGGGCCTTCACAAAACCACAGGTCGTTCGTCTCGATAGCTCGATAGCTCGTAAGCAGGAAACGTATATAAACATGTCCCCGAGAAGTCCTTGTCTCGTTCTAAGATTCACAACACGATGGAACCTGATCAGCAACTGCTTTCATAGCCGTAAGTTAAGTTTTGCACATTGTTTTCTTGTTGGGATGAGCTTACATGAATAGTGATGAAGACAATGAAGAGCAGATGGGTAATCTTTTGTAAGGATGTGTGTAAGGTCGTGTGGTGAACAGATGGTAAGGCAATGGGTAGCTGGCGAGAAGGGAGAAGGGAAATTTTCCACTCTAATCACATCAGACAGACCTCCTGACTCAATACATCACATTGGACAGACCTCCTGATTCACTACATGTCAGCGCCTCCCAAAATGGCCACAACAAATTAGTGTTTTAGTGTTTTTTAAAAGATTTTTAAATCCTGACAATTTAACAAAAACAAATTTCATACCATGGAATTAATGTCAAATCATATATTATTTAGCCAATGGAAAATAAGATATATATTTTAAATTGTATAAATATAAAAATATATTTAGTTTTTAAAATAAATTTAATTAATATAATATATATTTTTAAATCATGAAAATTAAAAAAAACAAATTTTTACCATGAGATTAATGTCAAATCATAATATATTATTTAGCCAATGAAAATATCATACCATGAAATTAATGTCAAATCATATATTATTTAGCCAATAGCCAATAAAAATCTGTCAAATCATATATTATTTAGCCAATAGCCAATGAAAATCTCATACCATGAGATTAATTTCAAATCATATATTATTTAGTCAATAGAAATAGAAAATGAGATCTTTCAAATTGTATAAATATAAAAATCTATTTAATTTTTAAAATAAATTCAATTAATATAAAATTTTAAGCAAACTTGCAAAGTTTGTGTTGTAACCATTCAAAAAGCACCAATTAATTGTCCTTTGACCACCAAGCAAAAGCTAGAGTCCCTGTTTTGGCTCTATGCCTTCTCCCTCAGTAAGGACTAATAAGGACTATCAACCATTAATTAATAATATTGATTATACCAAGTTTGACTTACATATTTATAATACTAATTTGCATTTCCAAAACCAAATTTTAATTATTATTTGTGTTATTAATTATCTGAGATTTTGAAGTTAAGTATCTGTATTTTCTTTTAGTAGGTTAAAAGTTCAAATCCACAGAGGGTTAGGGTATGTACACCTTCTTAAAATTTAGTAGTCAAAATTTCCGAGTTGAGGGTATCCCTTGTCCCACAAACAAGGGAGTCTCACACACCAATTTGGTCTCTATCTTCACTATAACCTTAAAATTAAATTAATAATAATAATGATTATTATAAGAGAAACAAGTCCCCTAAAAATCCCCCTAAAAATGTGGATAGGAGAATAATAAAAAATAGTAAGTAAAAAAATACACAAAGTCAACACTTTTTCTAACCAATTTTTTCTCCAAATTTGATAGGAATTTGGGTTAAGTTATTCTTTCATTTAATTAAATGAGAAATTTGACTATAAAACTTTTCTCTTAAGATTTTAACTTATTTTAAGAAAACTCAAATCCTCTTAATTTTAAAAAATAAATAAATTAACATGTAACTTTTTTTAATAGAAAAGCATAAACTCTTTAATAATAAAAATATATTAACCATATTACATTGATAAAGTCAAATTTAATCACACATATCAACCATCAATTAATTGATCTATGAATTTCAAAAACTAAATAAATTAAAATATAATTTTTTTTTATAAAAAAAACATGAACTCCTTAATAATAAAAATGTATTAACCATATTAGATTTGATAAAGTCAAATTTAATCTCACACACCAACCATTAATTGATTTATGAATTGATTACAATATCAAATTTAGCTTATATATTTATAACACTAATTTATATTATCATGATCTAACTTTTAACCATTATTTGTTTCATTAATTACACAAACTTTGGAATATATTAAACAAGGGACAAGACATGCCCAATATATAATGGCATTATCTAAATCATCTATGTTTTGGTTTTTTAGTGAGAATCACAATATATTATTGTTTAAATTGCATTTCTAATTACATAAATAAATTCAATGTAATGAAAAACCTGAAAAGAATTAAAAAACAAAAAACAAAAAAAAACATAAAACATTTAGATTAAACTAACTTGCATTTCCAAAATCCAACTTTTACCCATTATTTGTTACAATAAATGAATGCTGGGGACTTGGAGTATATCTGGCATGCATATTCTGGTCAAAGGATGGGCCAACAGATAAATCGAAGGTTGAATTAGCTGCTTGCCCTTTGAACGTGCCATTGACTACATCGAAAAAAGTGTTTGGATAGAATCTGCCATTGAATACATGGAAGTAATCAAAATCGACCGATGATGTTAACGATTATTTATAATATGATGTGGACAATGGAGCTTGTATTCAGAATATTTGAGGGAGCTGGGCTTCTTCCATTCAAGATTTATGTTCGAGTTTGTTAGATAAGTAGCACAGTGAGCCTAATACCTTCTAGTCATCTATGGCAGAGAAGAATGGAAAGTTCAATCCTCATCGACACTTTCACTGCTCCTCAAAAGTATTGGTCAATGAAGGTAGGGTTACTAAACAAAACCCACCAGAAACTCAAGGTGTTAATAGTGGTGCCTTTGGCCCTGCACTGTGGAAAGCAACAAAATGATAAATTGTGAAGCAAAAGAGAAGTGTAGAGAGAAAGAATAGAACAGTATATTGAAATGTATGAAGAAGTACTGAACTTTGTTACAATGCAAGAAGGTTGAGCTAAATAGGCTCAAGAAAGACAAAAATAGAAAGTACAACTGTCCAATACAGCTGGCAGTGTACAGTCAGACTGTTGAGGTTACATTATGTTTAATACTCCCTCTTAAACTCAACAGTTACAATCATCAGCACTGACTATGCCTAAGTGCTGTCTCTGAAAATCAAAAACTGACTTTCCTAGTGGCTTTGTAAAGATATCAGCAAGTTGATCTCGAGAACCACAAAATTGTAGTGCAATGTCACCATTATTGACTAGCTCGCGTATGAAA
>SNQJ01S0016223.1:76906-97592 GCA_010110895.2 Picea sitchensis
CCAGAGATCTTTAGGTTGTTGTTCAGTTTTGTGGCATGAGAGAAACATACCTCTTGAGGTGTCTCCCATATGATTTGACACATGTGCTATGCCTAAGAGCTGATCTGCCTACTTCTTCCTGCATTCAGATTCATAGTGCCCATACTTTTTGCAATAATAGCATTGAATGCTAGTTTTGTCATTTAATCTTCTCCCTCTGCCTCTTTGAGGCTGGAAATTATGATGTTGGTTTTGTTGTTGATTTCTTTGACCTTGGAAATTCTGATTTGGATATTGTTGTCTGTTCCCTCCACTAGTATGAGGGTTACCTTGATTGTTCCCTCTTCCTCTACTTCTTCCTCTACCTTTCCCTCTTCTGAATGAGAATTGAGTTTGGAAGGCATTGGAGATTGACTCATCTGTGAGATGTAGTCTGGTCTCATGTTTCACTAGAGAACCAATTAACTTATCTGTAGAAAATCTTGACAGATCCTTGGATTCAAGGATGGCTGTTACAACCATTTCAAATTTCTTGGGTAAACTTATGAGGATTTTCTCAACAATTCTTTGATCAGTGATGGTTTCACCAATCAGTCTGATCTGGTTCACGATTCCCATGACTTTGGTCATGAATTGATCCACTGTTTCGGACTCTGTCATCCTGAGAGTCTCGAATTGTGTCCACAAGGTCTGCAGTTTAACTGTTTTTACCCTATCATTTCCTTGGTAGGACGATTTAAGGATATCCCAGGACTGTTTGGAAGTACTAGCGCCTGTGATTTTCGAGAAAATCGAATCATCTACAAAATTCTGAATCCAGAATTTCGCTTTGTTTTCTTTGGTCCTCAGAGTTGTCTGAGCAGTTCTCTGCGCATTTGTCATGGCAACGAGGGCGGCTGGATCTGGTTCCACATATCCAAGATCCACTGGTTCCTAGCACTCTTGTGCTTGCAAGAACAACCTCATTCGTAGAGACCAAAACTCGTAATTCTTTCCCAGAAGAATCGAACCCTGAGCTGGTCCTAAATTTCTAGACGACGCCATAAAACAAATTGCAGAAAAAGTAGAGGGAAATTTTGTATTTACCTCCGATGGCCGAAACGCCAATTTGTCGATGGCCGAAGGGAGCTTATTGGGCTTGAATTGGCCTTTGGTCTCTTTGTAATGTGATCACGCGCCTTACTTTTAAAGCGCTACGAGATTTTCCCGTTTCTTTGTCTTTCAAATCGCTGAAAGGTGAAAAAAAAATTTCCTTTACACAATTCAACGGTCCAGATCTTGTGTGATCTAACGGCCTAGATCTTATCGGGATATCGCGAATCGAGATTTCGCGAGTTCTGATGTCGAGTTTTTCTGACTCCTTGATTCCTCGATCTTTGATTTACCGATGGCGTTGTCCTTTCGGGATTTTTTTCGATCGCTTTGATCGCCTCCACGCGTCCTAACAGATGGACGGTCCTGATTTCTCCTCACGATTTCGCGATTTGATATGTTCCGGACTTCTCGTCTCCTGGATCCATGATTTGCCGAATCCTGTAAAGCCAATGAACTCTCTTATCGAGATTTTTCTAAAAGCGTCAATCTATGCCACTCGTCCTCAACAGATGGACGACTCAAATCTGCCTCGGGGATTTCACTATGGAGAGTCCCGATCCCGCGATTTGATGAGATGACGTCAACTGGGCCCCACGACGGAGCTTACCTCCTGTTGGGATTTCAGGCTTTGGAGTTCTGAAGTGCTCGTGTTTCTTGTCCTTAGGATTCCCGAAATGCTGAATCCCGATGTGTCGATCGCCCTTTCCTTTTTGGGACTTTTCCCGAGTCCACGGATTTACGCCACGTGTCCTTGAAAGATGGACGGTCCTGATTCAACCTCGAGATATCACGACTTGCAATGCTCCAAATTTATGTCAACTTGAAACCGCGATTGCCGAAACGCCGACGGTTTCCTTGATGTTCGCCACGTGTCCGGTCAAATGGACAACTGAGATCTAATTGTGATTTCGCGTATCGTGATTTTGCGATTTTTGAAGTCCTGTTGCACTGGTCTTTCAAAACCGCGAACTTCGAAATGCTGATGTGACGATGCATTGATCTGCTACCACCTATCCTCTAAGATGAACGGCTCACAGGTCCTCTTAGCATTTCACGATATCGTGTATCGGAGTTTTTGGAGTGCAGTTGCCTTTGCGCTTCCAACTCCCGATTCTCGATTTTGCGATGGAATAGGATCTCGCCACGTGTCTTTTGATGGACGGTCCAGATGATGTCGGGACTTCTCAATTCAAAAGTTCTCCTGTGCGCTCTAGACGATTAAACCTCGTGCACTTTCTCGCTGATCCAACGGCTCTCGGGCCTCTGCGCAAGATCTAACGACTGAAATGCTTTTGCCTTTTCCATGCTCTCCTCGTCCCTTCTGAACTAGTTTCCCGCTCTGTATCCATTCAAAAGATGAATCTTACGGCTTCAATGGCTATTTTTTTGCACAATAGGCACGATCTTTGCTGAATTTGAAGGAATTTTCTTCTGCAGAAGAGAAATTTGTGAATCTTTCAAAGATTTGAAAGAATTTCACGAATTCTTTAAAACTTGATGTTGTCTGCTACAATCTTCGATAGGTGTGAGCGATTTCCAAGAATGTTTAAACGATTTTTCCTTATGCAACAATCTTTAACGAATTTGAACAAATTCTTGGAGTTCTTTAAATGATCTTTCGTTCTGCAGCTCTTCTTCGTCAATCTTTGACAATTCTTGAAAGAAATGCAAGAATCTTTACTGTTTCTTCTTCTGCATTCTCTTTGTCCTCGATATTTCGAGCATTATATGCTCTTCTTCCTCCGCAAGCTTCTTACGGTGATCTTTTAGAGAGTCTTACGGACAGCTCTCCAAGCCTTGTGAAAAGTCTGTGTCGCGTGCTCTCAAGATCCATGAAGCTCTATACTGTGAGGATTGTGTTGCTCTCCGAACTGTGTGAAGAGGCTTACTGTTGAATCTCTGATACCACGAAAAATTGTGAAGAAAAAGAGAAGTGCAGAGAGAAAGAATAGAACAGTATATTGAAATGTATGAAGAAGTACTGAACTTTGTTACAATGCAAGAATGTTGAGCTAAATAGGCTCAAGAAAGACAAAAATAGAAAGTACAGCTGTCCAGTACAGCTGGCAGTGTACAGTCAGACTGTTGAGGTTACATTATGTTTAATACAAAAGACTTAGCTCCTCTAGTTTTTCCATAGCAGGAAGAATCCTCTTTTAGGGTTTCGAGTTCGACAATGTCACAGCCTGACAGTACACCCAAGATAGAAGCAACTTCAAGTTCAAGGGAGAGCGACGCTGACTCTCCACTGATATGGTCACCTCTTCCACTCAGGCACCAGCCTGAGGGTACGCTCATCTCTATGGTAGACACTAACAGTGAAGGATTTGTATCGTCTGAGAGACAAAAGTGATTACATATGATTTATTTTCAGGCGAGTAGTACCAATCCCCTTGCTTTTGCTTTACGTATCTAGTCGTTAAAGTTTTGCATACTAATTTTTTCTGTGAATTCAGAACTAGGTAGTGCGTCAGTGCACATTTTATCATTCTACTCTGTTGGACAGATATTCATTTTGATATTGTAAGCATTGAACTCGTCTTTCATGGTTATAACTTTTAAGATTATTGTTAGTGTTGTTTTAAATGATTTCTCTCGTTTAGAAATTATCAAAAGCTTATTGTTAGAGGAGGATGATTTCTAAAAATTTTCGTTATTTTATTAGGTGTATTGGCACTAGAGTGGATAACAATTAGGCCTGGAATTTGAATAGGGCTCTTGTGTCTTTCTCTTCATAGATTTGGTGGTATATATATGTTTTATTTTTAATTAACAATTTTACGTTTAATACAATTTTAAAGATTTAAGTTGATCATTTTAATAATATTTTTTTCATTTAATTTCTATATTATAAAGATTTATTTATTTATTTAACTAATTTTTTTTATCTTATTATTATTTGTTTATGCTTCATCTAAAATTTTATATCTTAATATTTTATATCTTAATGTGGAGAGTGATTTATAGGATGTCTGTTTTTGGTTGCATTTATTAATTTTTATTTTATAAAAATGAATAATAAGTTAAGGTGTTTTTGGTTGCATTCATTAATTTTTATTTTATAAAAATGAATAATAAGTTAAGGTTCTACTTTGCCTATAAGTTTTTGTATAGATTGTTATTAATTTTTTTTCCTAGTTGTTAAGAAATTTGTATTTTTATAAAGAGTAATTTTTTAAAATCAACTTGTATTAAGTGAGTTATAGTTTCATTTTCTATACTTTTAAAGAGTTAGAAAATATTTCTAATTCAATTTAAAGCAAGATCTAAATCTAAAAATTATTTGTTCGCCATCAAACTTTTTTCCATTTCCTTTATGTGGTGAAAAAGTAGAACTATGTGTTAATGATTTCCAATCATTAAACCTATAGATACTAACTTGGGAATTAAAAGGGATATCAGAATGTGTGACTTCTATTGAAGTTGATGTTAAGAATATTTTAATTATTTTTACATACATATACTAACCATTAAATTTATAATTTCTTTTATATAATATATCAACCATATCAACAATCAATTAATTGATTTATGAATTTCAAAAAATAAATAAATTAAAATATAATTTTTTTTTATAAAAAAAACATGAACTCCTTAATGATAAAAATGTATTAACCATATTAGATTTGATAAAGTCAAATTTAATCACACACCAACCATTAATTGATTTATGAATTGATTAAAATATCAAATTTAGCTTATATATTTATAACACTAATTTATATTATCATGATCTAACTTTTAACGATTATTTGTTTCATTAATTACACAAACTTTGGAATATATTAAACAAGGGACAAGACATGCCCAATATATAATGGTATTATCTAAATCATCTATGTTTTGGTTTTTTAGCAAGAATCACAATATATTATTGTTTAAATTGCATTTCTAATTACATAAATAAATTCAATCTAATGAAAAACTTGGAAAGAATTTAAAACAAAAAAAAAACAAAAAAAAAACAAAAAACATTTAGAATAAACTAACTTACATTTCCAAAATCCAACTTTTACCCATTATTTGTTACAATAAATGAATGCCGGGGACTTGTACAAGAGTTTTGTTTCTTCACATTTGTCCCATTAATATTTTTTTTTTTTTTATAAATGAGCACATAGTCACTTGTTTCCACTCTATTCCATCAACACATTAACCACTGTCCATGAATTATTTCTTCAACTGAAACATAGACAAAAAAATCGTTCCCGATTCCATTCCTTTAATAAATTTAATAATCAAATTGCAATAAAACCATACTATTATAAACCCATGGTTGTCTCTGATGGAGTAATGAAATGATATCCATAACATATATAGTGGATGACCACACCACAACATCACGATTGTAAATTGCAATACTCTCGACGGGAAATTAAGACACACAGTAACAACAAACCTTATTTCAACCTATAACACATTGTAGGAAACACACAACCTAGCGCATAAAGCAAAGAGGCATATTCCCGATCAACCATAAAACCATGCTGAGTAATGAAATTAATTTCCATAATAAAACAATACCGTGTTTACAAACCAATCACAAAAAATACTGTCAACGTTATTAATCAGGGACAACCAATAGTAAACCATTGTTGACGATACTCCACCAAATCATAACAATTGACCATGTGCTTGACCGAAAATAATTGTTCCTTAATCAAAATCGAGCTTAAAATAAACAAGGGTGGGCTCTAAGTCACCAACACAGGGAGGTTTGAAATGACCATCAACAAGAGGTGAGAAACATTTGAGACAACACGGTGGACACACAGGACATATCACCCATAACTTTCCAGGACAAGGAGAGAGTTCAATAGGCAGGAGAGAACGTGAATAGAGGAGTAGAGGTTCCTCTCGGCCAACGAGTAACACCAAGAACACGCATAGCATGACCCTCACGGTTATCCCCAATCAACCCGAGTACTGTTGTCATAAAATAGAGCCACAGAATAGCTATCAACCTTAAAGCAAGCCTCTTGGCATAATGGCCATCATAAACCTCTATGCAAACATAAATAGCATGAACGTGCTCATAACCAGGTGAAACGATATGCAGTGACACAGGGTGGTTCGAAATCAAACCCAACAACCCCATAACAACAAAAAGACTGGGTATGGTGACAAGAAACGTGTAGAGACAACCAGCCAATATGGACCGACAAAACCCTTAAATCAATGAACCTGTGACTTCGACCATCAACAAAAACGATGCAAACCATCCATTTCAAAGAAATACCACAAGTTTTCATGGTTTTCAGTCTCAATAAAGCATGGACCCATACATCACCGAGCCAATATCTATTTCATAACCAAAGTGGGTTCATGGATGGAAAAACAGACATACATGTAACCAAAATCCTTTAAAACGTGAGCTTGGTCGAGCAGTTCTTCCCTTGCATGAAAATCATAGCTTAACCACAATGAAACACCACTAAACAATAGCTAAGTGAGGGTGACGGCCAGTGGGAGAGGTATGGAGTGACATGCAGTAAATGCACGTCACTTCCATCGTTTACTCCTACAATCACTTAGTGCGCACCAACCAAACATTCCATTAATGCATTTAATTAAACAATGCATCAAGACCAACATCCAAAATGTGCCACCCTATGTTACATTAACCATTTCCAACCATAGCACGCATCACATGTTTTTCCATATAAGAGAATAAATCATATAGACACTAACCCTATTAGCTAGGACTAACAACAATCCATTTAAACTTTAAATGCATAGTGCAACATCGTATAACATAGTAGCATAGTTCCTTGCGTTTGGATTTTATTCGTATTGCTTCATTTCTTTTCAATTTTTCTTTTGTTGTTACTAACATGTATCTTTTGCAAGTGTCGTAAGTTTTAAATCAATGAGTAAAGAGAAAGGGTAACAATGGATATCATAAGCCATTATGACATGACATTCGAGCCTAGAGTAAGAGAATAAACATGCATTATCCATCATCCATTTGTCGTGAATAGAACCAACATTGATCATCAATCATGCTCAAAACTGTAAGCAGTGTCGAACAACAGTAAGAACATCAAATAAGAACCAAATCCAATCCTGCAATATATAAGGGGGTCCCACCTACTAGTATTATATATATAATTTAGCTTAAAATTTAATAGGCTTTTAGCAATACTTTGCAGGCAAAATATTTGTTGCGATTTTAATCGTCAAAAAATTGGCGACTCCATAGGGAAATTTATTTCCAACAGATTAGAACCCAGAACTCATGGGTTTGTAGATCAAGAACAATAGATCAAGAAGGTATAACCAGGATGATTATGAAAAAGGGGGAAGTGAGCATATTTAATGGAAAAATGATTGGGAATTTAGGAATAACTCATGAAAAGTGTTAAGTATGAGGGGATTTATCCATGTATGCATAATCATTCAACCAGAATATGCTCTTCACTTCAAGGAGAAAATTTACAGATTTTATCTTTTAAATCTCAAATGGATGAAAAAATGGCAAGTAGAAGATGGAGATAACCAATTTCTTTATAAGACGACATTGAAAGCAGATAAAAAATTCAAGTGTGCTTTCAGGGGAACATCGTAACAACTGTGTAAGCTTGATTGTTATTGAACAACAATACCTTGCAGGAGTGACATTGTGGCATAACTGATCCAACATTTATTCTTTGACCAAAATCAACTAAAATAAAAGAAGTAATAAACCCACGATGGAAATAAAATTGCAAAATTTAAAACAATAGAAATAACATGACAGAAACACAAAAACTGTAGGAAATGTTTTAAAAGAGAAAGCAAAAAACAAACTATTGTAAGGTAGAAAAGAAAAATAGTGAATAACTAGAAGCAGATCTAGATTATTAATACACAGAAAACCCAAACAACGTTATAACTTTTCAATTTGGTTCCTCGTAATGCTTCAAGTGAGAACCATTAGTGTTGTAGGAAAACAATAGCTCATTTAAATCTTTTAGAATGTAATATATAGTACCTAATACAAAATCGATATTGAAGGGATCCAACCATAATTTTTGAAATTTTGAATGTATTCCCCTATCGGCGTGATTTGAATCCCATAAAAATACTTTTTTATTGACCTTAAATTTGACGGTCTTGACACTCTTGTTGAAATAATTCTTAACAGTTTATTTTCTCGTTTTAGTATTATCCAAAGAAAACATCATTTTCTCTTCCAAATCTAGGAGTGTGTTTATCCTTTACGAAACATCGGAAGAATTTAATGCTTCAATCTATAGAATCAACCTTAAGGAGGAAAGTTCCAACTCAGTTGGCAAGAGGTCTTCTTGACCACAAACAAGCTGAAAATGAGCGCAATCGGTGCTTACCTTGGTGGTAGTTCGATCTTCCCAAAGGGCGTAAGTGAGGAGGGTGTGCCACTGACGAGGCTTATATTCTATGAGCCTTTTGATGATCCTTACCATATTTTTATTGGTATAATCATCTTGCCCATTTCCTTGGGGATAATAAGTTGATGAGGTGAAATATTTAACCCCCAACTTAGCTCGAAATTGGGCCAGCTTGGCAGAAATGAAAGCGGGACCATTGTCTGTAATAATTTCCAATGGAAGACCAGATCTGGAAAAAATGTTATTTTCAAGGAAATAAATTACTTGATCATCTATTGAATGCTTAAGTGGGACAACTTCAACCCATTTTGTAAAATATTCTTTGGCTATCAAAATAAAAATTGTGCTATTGAAGATGAGGGATTAATAGGACCAATAAAATCCAATCCCCACTTTGAAAAGAAAAAGTCTGGGAGGACAGGTTGTAATGGAATGGCTGAAAGGCATTCTTTCCCTGGAAATTTTTGGCACTTGTCAGAAGATCTCGAAAAAACATAAGAGTCACGGAATATTGAAGGCCAATAATATCCCTTCCTAATAATATTGAAAGCAATAGTTTTAGCAGAAAAATGTCCTCCTACATGAATGACAGAACTTGAAGATCCATGAGCTTCTTGCAACAACTTTTGTGCATCCTCATTGTTTACACAGCGAAGCAACACAAAATCAACAGATCTTCGAAACAAGAAGTCTCCTATAATGGCGTATCTTGTAGATTCAAGACATAACCTTCTCCTTTGATGAGTATCTAAGTTGTCTGGACATCTTTGGTTTTGTACATAGTAAATTAAATTATTGTACCAGGGATGTTCAGACACAGGGAGGATGTGGTTATCAATGTAAAAGAGAGCTTATAGGGAGTTATCCTATTCATTAATTTCTTCACTATTCTCAGCATGCCGAGCTAAGTGAAGGGATAAGTCACATCCCTTGATAGTGGTAGAAGTCACGATATTCAAATCATGCTCCTTGATCTTGGTAAGCCAATGTGAAAGGTTCCATGAATGATAAGTCAGTGAGAGAAAAAACTTGACCGCGTGTAAAGGGACTTTTACCAACGTATGCTTACCTAAGATGAAGTTGTGAAACTTTTCAACAACTTTAACAAGAGTGAAAGCATGCTTCTCAATAAAAGAATATTTAAATTCGTCATCAAACAAACTTTGACTCATGTAAGCCACCGGTTTTTCATTACCTTCATCATCATTTTGTATGAGGATAGTTGAAACGACTTCCTCAGTGGAATTAGTATATATCGTGAATTCCTTCTCAAAATCCGGCTTTCCCAAAACCAGTACGGAACTGATTGCTTTCTTAATTCCTTCAAAATCATTTTCGACATCATTTGTCCAAGGAAGAAAAAGATCTTGCTTAAGAAGACTATGAATTGGTTTGACCATCACAGCAAAATCTCGAACAAAGCTACGGATAAATTTAATAACCCCCATAAAATCTTGAACCTCCTTTTTGGAAGTGGGAGTAGGTAGATTAAGGATAGAAGTAATCATTTTAGGATCAATGCTTATTCATGAATGAGAGACAATGTATCCAAGTAGCTTGCCCTGGGTAATGCTGAAAATGGACTTGGAAGGATTTAGAGAAATGACAAATTTCTTACATCGCATGAAAACTTTTCTCAGATGACCAAAATGATCTAATCATATTTTAGAGTACATTGTTAAGTCATCAAGGTAGATCTGAAAGATCTTACCTATCAAATTATCAAAATCTATTTACATAGTTCTTTGAAAGATTGCACCTGCATTGTATAATCCAAAAGGCATGCATTCATAAGAAAAGGTACCCCAACGAGTAATAAAGGTGTTTTTGTATTTATCTTCACTTTTTACCTTCATTTGATTGTAACCGGAAAAACCATCAAGTAAGGACATCATTTGTGACCCTGCAACTTGCTACAAAATCATTAATTGATTCTGTACAACATTTGATTTCTCAACTTCATTAATCAGCGTTTCACCTGCATTCATCCATCCAATGTTTCTCAACATTCTGAGTATTTATTCTATAATTCCTCCAACATACACTTTTCTCCAGGCCATGTTCTACTATTGGTGAGCCTCGAATTCTTGGATTACTTCTACCTTATAAGAACCGAATCTTGATGTTCATCTGAGCTTCCATAAGTCTGACTTACTGTAGAAGGGTCTTTGCTTATGCATCTTTCCTTTCAGGTAATGGTCCTCCAAATGACAGACTCTCCTCCATTTGAGTGATCCTTGGGTTGTGATTTTTATTCCTCTTCCTTTATATTGAACGAGTATGCAATATCCATATAAACCCACTGAAAATTTTGAAACTCAAGTGAAACAATCATCCCAGAGTCCTTTTGTCCATATCTCCTCACAAACAATTGCATGTTCCATACTTGAAACTGACACCTCTAAGTAGATAATCGGGCCTTCACAAAACCACAGGTCGTTCAGCTTGATAGCTCGTAGAAGGAAACATATATAAACATGTCCCCGAGAAGTCCTTATCTTGTTCTAAGATTCACAACACTATGGAACCTGATCAACAACTTCTTTCATAGCTGTAAGTTAAGTTTTGCACATTGTTTTCTTGTTGGGATGAGCTTACATGAATAGTGATGAAGACAATGAAGAGCAGTTGGGTAATCTTCTGTAAGGATGTGTGTTTAAGGTCATGTGGTGAACATATGGTAAGGCAATGGGGAGATGGCGAGAAGGGAGGAGGGAAATTTTCCACTCTAATCACATCAGGCGGACCTCCTGACTCAATACATCACATTAGACAGACCTCCTGACTCACTACATGTCAGCGCCTCCCAAAATGGCCACAACAAATTAGTTTTTTTTCTAAGATTTTTAAATTCAACAATTTAACAAAAACAAATCCAATACCATGGGATTAATGTCAAATCATATATTATTTAGCCATTGGAAAATAAGATATTTCAAATTGTATAAATATAAAAATATATTTAGTTTTTAAAGTAAATTCAATTAATATAACATATATTTTTAAATACTGTAAATTTAATAAAAATGAATTTCATACCATGGGATTAATGTCAAATCATATATTATTTAGCTAATGGAAATCTCATACCATGGGATTAATGTGAAATCATATATTATTTAGCCAATAGAGAATGAGATCTTTCAAATTGTATAAATATAAAAATCTATTTAGTTTTTAAAATAAATTCAATTAATATAAAATTTTAAGCAAACTTGCAAAGTTTGTGTTGTAACCATTCAAAAAGCATAAATTAATTGTCCTTTGACCACGAGGCGAAAGCTAGAGTCCCTGTTTTGGTTCTATGCCTTCGCCCTCACCAGGGACTCATAAGGACTATCAACCATTAATTAATAATATTGATTATATCAAGTTTGACTTACATATTTATAATACTAATTTGCATTTCCAAAACCAAATTTTAATTATTATTTGTGTTATTAGTTATTTGAGACTTTGAAGTTAAGTATATGTATTTTCTCTTAGTCGGTTAAAAATTTAAATCCACAGAGGGGTAGGGTATGTACACCTTCTTAAAATTTAGTAGTCAAAATCTTTATCAACCATTAATTAATAATATTGATTATACCAAGTTTGACTTACATATTTATAATACTAATTTGCATTTCCAAAACAAAATTTTAATTATTATCATAGCACAGTTACTGAGACCCCTAGTTACATATGTATTTCTCTTAGTCGGTTAAAATTTAAACTACGAGGGAAGTATGTATGCCTTTGAAAAATTTAGCAGTCAAATCGTTGAGGGGATCCCTTTGTCCCACAAACAAGGGGAGTCTCACACACACCAATTTGGTCTCTCTATCTCTGCTACTCTAACCTTAAATTAAATTAATAATAATAATGATTATTAATTATAAGAGAAACAATTCCCCTAAAAAAGTGGATAGGAGAATAATAAAAAATAGTAAGTAAAAAAATAGACAAAGTCAAACACTTTTTCTAACCAATTTTTTCTCCAAATCTGATAGGAATTTGGGTTAAGTTATTCTTTCATTTAATTAAATGAGAAATTTGACTATAAAACTTTTCTCTTAAGATTTTAACTTATTTTAAGAAAAAACAAATCCTCTTAATTTCAAAAAATAAATAAATTAAGATGTAACTTTTTTTAATAGAAAAACATAAACTCTTTAATAATAAAAATATATTAACCATATTACATTGATAAAGTCAAATTTAATCACACATATCAACCAGCAATTAATTGATTTATGAATTTCAAAAAATAAATAAATAATTAAATGGTGAGATGACCTGTAAATAACATACCTTAGAAAGCACCATCAAAAGAATTTATCCTTCCTTACATTTCAGCCTTCTTTTCTTCACTTTCCTCATAATTTAGGCTTAGATATCATTTGGTTACCTCAAACACCTATAGATATTCAATATGCTCAAGTTTTATTCAAATGAGAGAGCCTTGCCTCTTATTTATACTCTCCAAGTATCTTCCTTAAAAACATCTTCTAGGTCACTTGGCCCACTTTCCTTATTTTAAGGTTGGGTCCACTTCTAATTACTCCATTAAATTTATTATTGAAATAATTTATTTTGTATTCACTTTGAATTATAATACAATCATCACTTCACTTTATTATTTACCTTGTAAAATCTCTTAAAACACTTTGATTACTTTGACCTTTTGGGGTTTCTAGATGACATATGAGGGTCCTCCAACTTTGTAAGGTCATAAATCTCAAACTGTGAGGAGTTATGTGACGTTCTACATACCACCAGAAATGGCATGACATGTACTATCCAAATAGAATAGTATTATCTAAAAAATATCATAACTCATACCGTTACCCATCAAACAAACTTCGGTCCAACTTCTCATGGCCATAACTCTCAAACCGGGAGGAATTATGTGACGTTACACATAGCACCAGAAATGGCATAACAAGCACTATCCATCTAGGATATTTTCCCTTACAAATTCACTTTCCTTCATATCATTATTCCACAATCAAGCATGGATTCGATTACTCCACAAAGTGTCTTCTCGTGAGGGTTTTCACCATAAGGGGACCACTTTGGAGTTCATCCATATTTACTTCTTATCAACCATGAAAAAACAATAATGAGTCATATTTACATCAAACAATATTGGGTCCATTACCCAAACCTTTGTGCTACGGGGCTTTCTTCAAGGGTTGAAATCAATGAAAACCAACCTTAATCAAAAGAAACATGTAGAAACAACCAGCCAATATGGACCAAATAAAAGCCTTCAATCAAAACCAATAAGGATGACTGAGAGACTTCATAACTTCTAACACTCAGAACAATGAATGAACCCATGACTTCGACCATCAACTAAAATGACACAAACCATCTATTTCATAGAAATACCACAAGTTTACACAGTTTCCAGTCTGAAGAAAGCATAGACCCATACATCACCGAGCCAATATCTATTTCATAACCAGAGTGGGTTCATGGATGGAAAAACAAACATACATGTAACCAAAAGCCTTTAAAAAGTGAGCTTGGTCGAGCAGTTCTTCGCTTGCATGAAAATCAGAGCTTAACCACAACAAAACACCACTGAACAATAACTAAGTTAGGGTGATGACCAGCGGAAGAGGTATGGAGTGATGTGCAGTAAATGCACGTCGCTTCCATCCTTTAATCCTTCAATCGCTTAGTGCGCACCAACCAAACATTCCATTAATGCATTTAATTAAACAATGCATCGATACCAACATCCAAAATGTGCCACCCTATGTTACATTAACCATTTCCAGCCATAGCACGCATCGCATGTTTTTCCATATAAGCCAATAAGTCATATAGCCACTAACCCTGTTAGCTAGGACTAAAAACAATCCATTTAAAATTCAAATGCATAGTGCAACATTATATAACATAGTAGCATAGTTCCTTTCTTTTGGATTTTATTCATATTGCTTCATTTCTTTTCAATTTCTCTTTTGATGTTACTAACATGTATTGTTTGTGTCGTAAGTCATAAATCAATGAGTAAATAGAAAGGGTAATAGTGGATATCATAAGCCATTATGACATGACATTCGGGCCTAGAGTAAGAGAATAAACATGCATTATCCATCATCCATTTGTCGCGAATAGAACCAACATTGATCATCAATCATGCTCAAACCTGTAAGTAATGTCGAACAACAGTAAGAACATCAAATAAGAACCAGATCTGATCCTCCAATATCTAAGGGGGTCCCACCTAATAGTATTATATATATCATTTAGATTAAAATTTAATAGGCTTTTATCAATACTTTGAGGGCAAAATATTCGTTGTGAATTTAATCGTAAAAAAATTGGTGACTCCATAGGGAAATTTGTTTCCAACAGATTAGAACCTAGAACTCATGGTTTTGCAGATCAAGAACAATAGATCAAGAAGGTATAACCAGGATGATTATGCAATAGGGGGAAGTCAGCGGATTTAATGGAAAAATGATCGGGAATTTAGGAATAACTAATGAAAAGTGTTAAGTATGAGGGGGTTTATCCATGTATGCATAATCATTCAACCAGAATATGATTTTCACTTCAAGGAGAAAATTTATGGATTTTTTCTTTTAAATCTCAAATGGATGAAGAAATGTCAAGTAGAAGTAGGAGATAACCAATTTCTTTATAAGACTATAGTGAAAGAAGATAAAAAAATTCAAGTGCTTTCAGGGGAACATCGTAACAACTGTGTAAGCTTGATTGTTATTGACCTACAATACCTTGCAGGAGTGACACTATGGCATAAATGATCCAACATTTATTCTTTGACCAAAATCAACTAAAAGAAAAGAAGCAATAAACCCATGATCGAAATAAAATTACAAAATTTAAAACAATAGAAATAACATGACAGAAACACAAAAATAGTAGGAAATGTTTTAAAATAGAAAGCAGAAAACAAACTACTGTAAGGTAGAAAAGAAAAATAGTGAATAACTGGAAGCATATCTAGATTATTAATATACAAAAAACCCAAACAATGTTATAACTTTTCAATTTGGTTCCTCGTAATGCTTCAAGTGAGAACCATTAGTGTTGTAGGAAAACAATTTCTCATTTAAATATTTTATAATGTAAGAGTTAGTACCTAATACAAAAGTGATATTGAAGAGATCCAACCATAATTTTTGAAATTTTGAATGTATTCCCCTATCGGCATGAGTTGAATCCCATAACAATACTTTTTTATTGACCTTAAATTTGACAGTCTTGACACTCTTGTTGAAATAATTATTAATAGTTTGTTGTCTCCTTTTAATATTATCCAAAGAAAACATCCTTTTCTCTTCCAAAGCTAGGAGTGTGTTTATCCTTTGTGAAACATTGGAAGAATTTAATGCTTCGATCTATAGCATCAACCTTAGGAAGGAAAGTTCCAACTCGGTTGGAAAGAGGTCTTCTTGACCACAAACAAGCTAAAAAAGAGTGCAATCGGTGCTTACCTTGGTGGTAGTTCGATCTTCCCAAAGGACGTAAGTGAGGAGGGTGTGCCACTGATGAGGCTTATATTCGATGAGCCTTTTGACGATCCTTACCATATTTTTATTGGTAGAATCATCCTGCCCATTTCCTTGGGGATAATAAGCTGATGAGGTGAAATGTTTAACCCCCAACTTAGCTAGAAATTGGGCCATCTTGGCAGAAATGAAAGCGAGACCATTTCCTGTAATAATTTCCAATGGAAGACCAAATCTGGAAAAAATGTTATTTTCAAGGAAATAAATTACTTGATCATCTATTGAATGCTTAAGTGGGACAACTTCAACCCATTTTGTAAAATAATCTGTGGCTATCAAAATAAAAATTGTGCTATTTGTAACATCCCGCTCTTACGCGCTTACAAAACTTATTCTTTGAGGACACTTGCTCGCAAGTGATCTGGATTTTTATGATGATAAATTTTTTTTCATATTGATGCGTTAAGTTATATGACAGGATGTTTTTACTACCTTGATGTAGACATGTGTTGCTGACTCAGTTTCTTTGAGTGTGCAGGGTTTCGGACCTTGAGGATGCTTCATTGTGATGCATTATATGACAGGATCTTTTTACTACCTTGATGTAGACATGTCACCGACTCCGCCTTTGAGGTGCGGTGATTTCGCATCTGAGGATGAGACGGGGTGGAACTCCTTTGACCCCGGATTGACGGAGTGGGATTTTGGAGTTGTTTCATTTATGGTGATATTGTTTTGATTTGATGATATGCCATTGATTTCATGATATGTCGACATGATCCGACACATGATGGTTGATGATGCAGTCGGACGATAGCTTTCCGACCAGAATCAAATATGGAGTAAACGGGCCACACACAATGAAGTTCCAGAAATTGAGGGAGAGGTGACAACACCTCACACGTACTTACTAGCACTCCTCACGCGGTTCGAATCAGAGGTTAACCATTACCTATAGTTCGGAGAGGGATCCACGACGCCGCGAGGGCGACCGCTGTACGTCAGTCATTTATGATTCTATAAGGAGAAGGCGCGCCTTATTCCCAGAGCCCTTAGTCTCCTGCAATAAGATTCACTCGGCTGAAAGGTTAATTCCGGTTATAGAGTCTACCAATCATTGCTACCAGTGGCACCTCGAGCACGAGTGCATCTCCGGCGGCTAACGCCAAGCGCGAAAGATTTGCACGACAACGAAAGGGCACCCTATAATACAAAGGCCCCGGCATCGCCGCGACGAGGCAGAAGAAATCAAGGCGAAGTGGCACCCTTTAAGCACGTAGTGCGTCCTGAAGTGCACGTCGCGATGATGGGGATAATGGAACAAACCTAGATTGCCCTAAGACTTTTAACACATTTAGAAATTCTTAAAACGACTTCCTAATTGGCTAAAAATTGTCACTGCTCAATCATCAGTGTCCAAATTAAAACTTTCAAGACAAATTTTGACGAAATTCCCAAGAAAAGATCCTACAAAGGTAAACATAAGGCGTAAACTAAAACCCCTCCTAGGTGTCAAGAAAGTTCTTAAAAATAAAAGGGGTAAGGTAATGGGGAAATTAAAATGTTTAAACCTTTGGCTTCTTTAATTGATAAAGAAAACAAAAATTTATTAAGAGGGGAGTATAAAATAGGATTAAAAAAGTAAGTAAATAAATAAATAAAAGACGTTTTTATATTGAAAAGAATTTTGGTTTAATTCATCATTTGAGGGTTTCAACAAAAAAATTATTATAATAATAGCAACAAAAAATGGAAGAGAGAATAAAAGAAGAAAAATAAATAAATATACTGGGAAAATAAAATATGGAAACCAGAATTAAAGGAAACTTAAATTTTGGAAAGTAGGGGACATTGGGGGGAAAAGCCGCATCATTTAAGTAATTACCAAATTTCAGAAACATCATTTTAGGAAAGTGAATAAAGCATGAGAGGGGATCTAGGGAACCCTAGGAGAAATTTAAGGAGCAATTTTGGGGTGTGAGGGAATTTAGACTTAATTACAAACAAAAATTAATTATTGGAGAACCCTAGGATGAGAGACACTTGGACTACGGAGATTGTTCAAGAGGATCGTCATTAAAATTAATTAATTAATAATCAAAAAAGTAGGTGGGTCTCATTTTTCATAAAAGAAAGGAAAGGAAGGAAGAAGGGGGATGAACGCAAGAAGCGTGAACGCTATGTCACACTGTGGTTGGACGGATTTTCAGAGGAGTTGGGTGTGCTTTCCAAATTGTTGGAGGGGTAGCTCACCCGTGGAGGCGAGCTGAGTAGATAGTGTTATCTCTGGTTCGTGTGTAACCCCTTTGCGGCCTGTGGGCGACGAGAAGCAGAGTACCCACTGCTTACCGGAGGTACCGGTGAGCATCTCCGTATTCCAGTTTTAGAGGACAAGGAGATGCAATGCCTCCAAGCCGACGTATATTAAGGTATGGTTTAATTCTAGTAAAATTGCTTGAATGGTTAGAGTTAAATTGTTTATAATCTCGTGAGTTCATTTAACCCAAATATTTTATTCCACATTTCGTTAATATCTCGCACGCGCTGGGGCATCGGGTCTAGGTTCTAATGGGATTATGAGCTCCGCTTTACATTTGTTTTGGGGCATATGTACGACCGTAATTTGCATCGTGTCGAAATGCTGCAGTTTTATTTATTTTGCATTTCATCGTAGTATTTTCACCCAAAATCTTCAGTATTACGCTTGTTTGGGGTTTATCATTACGCTGGTTGGAGTCATTGTCCTTCGCTGGGGCCCATGGCGACATTACCATATGCCATCGCTGGCCCGGCGCCTCTTTCTAAACCCCAATGAGAGCCTTAGTTCTGGCCAGTGTCTTGATAATTTGTGACTTAAAGAATGCCTTGCATGGATAACTGCTTGAAGAACACCTCTGCGTTGATAACCGTGATCAAGTTCTTTATGCATCGCTATATTGGCATTTTCACGCTGGTATCCGCTACATCGCCCTGGCTAATATTCTCAGATAGCGATCGCTCTCCGCTACTCAGGCGCTTATTATAGATAGTGGGCTGCCTGGCCACCTTAGACCCGGGCGGTTAGTACGAAGCTTAGCTGCCATTTAAGCTTGAGCGTAATCTTCAGGGCGAAATTCTGCTCACAAAGGACTCCTTTGTAATATGCCTTCCTCGCTAGTGCGTCTGCCCTTCCATTTTGTTAGACCAGCATTTCGTTCTCCATGATCAAGTTCTCGTTTTTAACAAATGAGTGAATCGTTACTGCACAAAAAACCTGATCGTAACCCCGCAGTGTTGAACATGCCACTCGTGGTTAATGAACAGGCCCTCGTGTTTACTGAACAGGATTTTCATTGAATGTTTAGGCAACGTGAGTTAACCCCGAAAGCAACTCTGTCTGCGTTTTTTCTGAATGGGCAACCTGTATTGCGTTTCTGTCTGAACCTTGATTCGTTTAATGGTTAGTCCAAACGATTAGTTGTTGTAGCTATGTATTTATGCTTTCTCTCGACTCAGCTCTGATTGTCCTTATTCGAAGTCATTGCCAGATTGTTCCTTTATTTTAATATTTACTACTCTCTCTGCCTAACGCCTTTTGGAAATTTATTGGTTTATTCATTTTCTGATTGCTCAATGGAAAATGGAGATGAGAAATTAGAACTTCCCCACCGTAATCCTGATGCGCTAAAAGCCTCCGTTTCCAATATAATGTTAATTAGAATGAAAACGTTATCATTATAAACTGCCCTTTTAAATCGTGTTCATCAATAAACTCAATGGGATGACACCCTTAATTGCAGACAATTTTATTGCTGACATCCTTAATTGAGGGTTGACTAATTTAGTATTATTGCAAGGCGGATAGTTGTCATGGTTAATTTAATGTTATTATATTGTTTTTAATTTTATAGAGTACGTTGTATTTCTCGAGTAATGAATCAGATAACCATGATGCTATTTCCTGTAGTGAAATATTTAACTATTTGCTATCTTACATATCGTTATCATTAACATTGATGGTCGTCTTAATTTAATGACAATAGCAAAGTGGAAAGTGGTCTTGGTCCCTTTTAAATTCTATTATAATATAGATTGTTTATTGATTATGGAGTATATTGAAATTTTCAAGTAGTGATTGATATAACTCTGTTGATTCCCATAATCAAGATGTTGTTTCAATTAGTGGAATCTTTAGCTATTTGCTATATTCTATTGCTGTTAAATTAATGATGGATAGGTCATATCCAATAATGCTTTTTACGTTCGTCAATAAAATTTTATTAATTTAGATTGCCCTTTCCTATTATCATGTTAAATTTTAACCTTTTATAGACTGCCATCCTCATTAGGGTGTATATGAGATTCTCAATTGATGTTCCTAAATTTATGACATTATTTATGGGTATTAACACTTGTAACTAAATGGTTATCTTGAATCATGTCATTAGTAATGGTGATAGTTGTCCTTTCCTTATGGCCTTTTTAATATTGTCATTTCATGTTTATATTTTTATTTTATTCTCCATTGATGTTCCTAAATTATGATGATTGTTTCTATACTTGGTAATCTTTTTAGATTTAATATTTTACATTAATATTTATTATATTACTCTACTTTGGTTTATGTGTAGGAATGTTATACATCTCTTGGTTAGTGTCTGGAATCATGATATTGGATAAAGTGTCATGTCCACTGAGGCACAATACAAGTCCTTAAAATAGCTATAATGTACCTAGATTTCCTCCATACAAAAATAATTTAATGAATGTACTTGAATAATTAAGTTACATTAAATAGAGTCATATCTT
>SNQJ01S0016223.1:102738-127845 GCA_010110895.2 Picea sitchensis
ATATCTAATTACCCATTTATTATATCTAACTACCATAGTGGGCCTTATTTAATAATATAGTGGGCCTAGTCCACCTTACATTGAATGACCTCCACTATTATCACTGTGGGCCCTCTGGGCCCCCCCACTACCTCTCTAGCTACCTTACATTCCATCCCCCTTATGAAAGCGTTGTCCTCAATGCTTGATGTACAACCATATAACAGGGTCCCATGGATAATTGTGGACCATAATGTTGAAGAAGACTGAAGAATCAAGGTCCCATGTAGAAAGGAAATCCACCATGCTGAAGTAGTCCAACCACCATTGTAAGCCCGGGTCCCATGTCCAAGTGCTCATGTGAATTCCCCGTGGAAGATTTTGGAACCCAATAACCAACTCCAAATGATGCTTCAAAGAATAACACCTATCATGTGGATCCAAATAAGAAGATCCATCCACATAGTGGAAAAGGGTCGTAGCAGAATTTGGAAGGAATAATACCACTATAGAATATGCAAACTGAACGTTGGTAACTATCTTCTGATGTGGGACATTGATTTTCTCTATAGAAGGTGGAGTGGAGTCATCAAATAAAATATGGAAGTGGTTGTCATCCCAGAAATGACAATTATCCATATACCAATCATCACAATCATCCTCAAAATCATACCAAGCATATATTTCTTGATTATATTCATCCCTGAGGCCCTCCATAAGAAATATATCCTGCATGTTATTCAATGAATCTTGAATACTACGAAAATTGTCATTGAGGCCATCTGTGAGGCTATTTGTGAGGCTGTCTGTGAGGCCATGTGCAAATGCATCCAATCTATCATCCAATGTGTGAAACAATTGGGCTTTGAATGATTCAAGAATTTCTTTTAGGTTTTGAGAAGAAATCTCCATTTGAGCACCCTATGAACCCTTCGGTCCCACAGCCGTCACGAAAAAACCCAAAAAAAAGAACAATAAGTTACAACAAAAAATTGTGGTTTTTTCTTAAAAAACCCTAAAAAACTGTTGAAGTTAAAATGCTCATAACTTCACGTCTCGGACTCTGTTTCGGCTGATTTTTTTTTTTGAAATTGGGTGAAATTGTGAGAGGAACTCATATCTGTAATTTTTTTGAGAAAATTCGGCCTCCAACTACTACAGAAATAAAAACAAATCGCGCCGTCATCCACGGAAAAAACCTTGAAAAATTGCAGATTTTAAAACTTCAATATCTTGACTTCCTGGACTCCATTTTGGACGATTTTTTTTTTTTTTTTAAATTGGGTTTTTTTCTGAGAGGAAATCAAATATACAACCATTTTCTACAAATTTTTCACATAAATATACCAAAAACTTCGAGAATGTCGCGGCCCTCTTTTTTTTTTCTCCAAAAAAAAATCTGCAAAAATATAAATATTTTCCCACAATGTCTGCCAAGGAAAGTGCTCTGATACCACTTGTTAAGATTCAAAGAACCGAATACAAATATAACAATAGATCCAAATATATCTGAATATAATCACCACACAAGATCTATGAAACCATATAGAAAACCACAACTTTATTATAGAAACCCTTGAGGTAGGGCAACACCATACAATGGATCCTATTATGGAAGAGATACTCTCCTGTTCACTTGCCTCTTCGAGGGGGCATCCTCCTATTGAGCTACAACTCCAAATACAATACTTCTCGTCATGTCTCATTACATTGCTTGAATCTCTGTATATAGTGCTACCATCACCTAAGAACATTCTAGAGGAGGAATCTTCTAAGAAGTCCTCTTACATTTATTATATCTAATTACCCATTTATTATATCTAACTACCATAGTGGGCCTTATTTAATAATATAGTGGGCCTAGTCCACCTTACATTGAATGACCTCCACCATTATCACTATAGGCCCTCTGGGCCCCCCCACTACCTCTCTAGCTACCTTACAATTTCTAACAAAAAAATCGTTATTTTATTAGGTGTATTGGCACTAAAGTGGATAACAATTAGGCCTGGAATTTGAATATCACTCTTGTGTCTTTTTCTTCATAGATTTGGTGGTATATATGTTTTTTTTTTAATTAACAATTTTACTTTTAATACAATTTTAATGATTTAAGTTGATCATCTTAATAATATATTTTCATCTAATTTCTATATTATAAAGATTTATTTATTTATTTAACTAATTTTTTTTATCTTATTATTATTTATTTATGTTTCATCTAAAATTTTATATCTTAATATTTTATATTTTAATGTGGAGAGTGATTTATTGGATGTGTGTTTTTGGTTGCATTCATTAATTTTTATTTTATAAAAACGAATAATAAGTTAAGTTTCTACTTTACCTATATGTTTTTTTATACATTGTTATTAATTTTTTTTCCTTTTCGAGTTTTTTAGTTGTTACGAAATTTGTATTTTTATAAATAGTGATGTTTTAAAATCAACTTGTATTAAGTGATTCAATTTAAAGCAAGATCTAAATCTAAAACTTATTTGTTCACCATCAAATTTTTTTTCCATTTCCTTTATGTGATGAAAAAATAGAACTATGTTGTAATGATTTCCAATAATTAAACCTATAGATACTAACCTGGGAATTGAAAGGGATATTTTCTATAGATCCAATAATTATTTTTACATACAAATACTAATCATTAAGTTCATATTTTATTTTATATTATAATAATAATAATAATCCATTTTTAAGGTCATGGCCAAGCCACACACCAAACTAGTGTATGAGACCCCCTTGATTGTAGGACAAGGGACCCTTATGTGTTGTTTTACAATGTTCAATGTGAATATATGTAGCTTACATAACCAAATTTATAATTTCAAGTGACAATATTGTAAGTGAAAATATTTTAAGTTTTAAGAATGCTTATAATGACTAAAATGTTTTATAATAGAATAATTTAGGTCAATTTTTGTAAAAAATAGAATTAATTTACTTATAGATTAACATTAAAAAAAATTCAACTAAAGTGAAAACATTTTAATTCTATTTTTCTTTTAATTTTTTCTAGTGTGTTTAATTGTGATATTATTAGTGTGTTGACCATATTAATATTACAATATGATATCTTTGATCATCCTTCTTCCATTTGGTCTAGGGATCAAAAACAAAGTTGTTATTGCTTGTTAAGATCATAAAATTATTTTGGGTGCAAATAAAAATTAAAATAAAAAAATTATTTATCAAATTTGAAAAGAAAATTATTTTAATTTTTTTCAAGTGAAGATCAAGGAAACTGTACTACTGGTCATTGTTTTTATGGGTTATTTTCTTTTATTAGTCATGAATTTTATGCAATTTTTCTTCCAGAAAAGAGAATGTTAACATATCACCTATTTATTTATGGACATTCTAAACTGAGAGATTCATATGTTTTTTTTATAAGTTATAGCCTACTACAACTTACAATTAAGCCTATTGACATCTAGTAGTACATTAGTAGTGGGGATCTAATGCTCGAGTGGTCACTAGTGGCTAATGAAAATGGAGAAACAATTCAAATTAAGTTTGAGTGAGAAGTGAGAGTTGTTATCTCTGATATTGCTTATCTTTTAGCAATACTCTTAACAAAACAATTATGGTATTGAATAGTATTATGAAAAAGGATTCTACATTTTTAAGAATGTTCTCAAAGCTTCTTCTATTTATAAAATAAATTTACACTTAGTTTATTTAACAATTTTTCATTTTTATATGAAAAAATAATTTAGCAGAACATAAAATATCTAGGAGGCAATGACAAAATAATAATGATGTATCTACAAAATATCAAAAGAACATTGGAATAACACTAGAATAATCATGAGGAAGAGAAAATTTATTATGATAGAAATGTTCACTTGCCTCTTCGAGGGGTCAACCAAGAGCAGAGCTCTATTACAATAATATCCAATAGAAAATATCCAATTTTTCCTATTGTTTATACTAATTCTACCTTCTAAGGAAACTTCTAGAGGAAGATCTTTCTAGAAGCAAAAGCTTCTATCAGGTCTTCTTACATTGACTTATTCTTCTTTATTTATTTGTCCTTATTAACTAATGTCGGCCTTTATTGTGTAGAAAACATATCCTTCTAATTAATTTCCCATGGAGAGGGGTTAGGATCATATTCTAACATGCCCTCCCCCTTCAAAATCAGCTTTATTCTCAAGTTTGCTTGTGCAAAAACTATTGAGGTATGGTCACAAGTTCCAAGGGTGCCTCCATTGGTGTTGTTTCCTTCCACTTGATCAACCCTTCCTTGATAGTGCGACCATGCAACTGAAATTCACTGTTATTGGGGACTTCTTTTGGTTGGAGCCATAGGAACCTTGTTCATCTAATTCTGGTAGGACGGTTTGAAATTTGTAGTTCTATTGCACTATTGGGGAAACAATATGAGATGATCTTACTCAAGCATTTTCAGATTCGGCTTGGCTAAAGAAAAATATATGGGAATGTCACTCTATTTTTATAGCCATCAAAAATAATATCCTAACTCACAAGTATTGATAACAAGTGCTTAGAATAGTCTTTTTATAAATAAAATCTTACTGGAAAATTCATTATTTATATGATTTTCTGAATATAACAATTGTTGAAATAAATGTAGAGACGGAAGTAAAGACACACAGATGATAATGAGGATAGATGAGACATAAAAAAATCCTTTATTTCATTCAAATTCATCAAAGATTCATTCCCTTTACAAAATTTCGTGAATAAGTTTTGGACCAAAGTCAAACTTAGACGTCCTGGATGAAACATACAAAAGGACCTCTGATAGAAAATAAAAAACTAAACTCTAAAATATGGATCAACTTGCCATAGATTTGAGCCCACTCGACTCTGCACAATAGACTTTGTTAGTCATGAAAATTAATTCACAAACAAACAAGTCTACACAGGCTATCAAAGATAGATCAACACCTCCGGAAAACGAGTGTCTGAATGATGTAATTCAACTCTTAATGTTGCCGTCTACAATAAGACCCTGCTATCATAAAACCAAATTAGGCTTATGATCAATTAAGGAATGAATGAAAACTGAACTATCTCAACAAAAACTCAAAGAGAAAACCTCAGTATGCTTCTCCTTCTATCCTTCCATGTTCCTCCATTTCCTTTTTCCTTGAAGCAAATTAGAATTGGTCGAAGGAGTTGAACTACTTCATTAGTTAAGTTAACAAAAAAAACTCAACCAAATTTTTAGTTAAGGGGAAAATAAATAAATCATAATAAGGGTTTTAAATAAATAATAATTAGTAGGTGGGACCCCTTGTGGCTCCCCTTTATCTCTTAACAATCATAACATAACTAGTCAATTAAACAAAACATCCCTCCTTGTGACTCCCATCATCACATTCATGTTTGAAACTTTATCTCATTGATATTTGAAATTATTTCCAAAAATATATTACTCATCTATCAAAAAAACATGTTGTCCAGAACTTCTAAAGTCAACGATTATCAACAATAAATAAATAAAACTTAAAATCCATATTTTCCAGTCTGTGAGGCAATCTTTCCCTTGTCATTACTATCAACTTTTAATCTCTCTGAATTTTCCTTAGGTTGTGTGGAGCCATTAGGATTCATTTCGTTGATCCCATGAGAGCAATTGTCCCTCAAATTCATGTGGGAGGACACATATTTATCAGAATCATTTGAAGGTGAGGAAAGGGTAGTAATGGCTTTCCCTTTGTCAGGGCCATGGTGGGCTTTAGTTTTCAACCTTTTTCCTGAAAATCACATCCCTATATGCATAATTGATTAACAATATTCTCTTTATCTATCATACATGACAACTCTTTTTAAAATATGAAATAAATTTTGGCTTGACAACATATCAAACTCATGCAATCTAATCCATAAAAATTGTTTACCCGTTGTCAATGAGCAGGGGGTGAAGAAAGTTTCTCAGATATGCGAGGGGTTTGAATTGAGTGAAAAATGTTAAAATGAGGGGGAAAAGAATCATGGTTACTGCTCACATACAAAAAAAAATCAACCGTAATGTAAACCAAGAAACTGTTATTTCAAATTGTCACAATACATAATTCTCCTAACTGTAATTAAATTTTAGGAAGAGGTAGTGAAAAATGAATATGGGAAGGCGAGGGGATTTTAATTAGAGAAAAGTGAAATAATGGTAGGGAGGAGAGTGGATATTGTCCATAAAATTAATTGAGTAATCCATAAAACTATTCTATATCGAACGCAAAAGATCCAAAACTAACCAAATATTCACTATGATCAATTAAAAGACCGATGTGCATAGTTTAATCATTCTTGTGAGTTAACTTGTTCATTATCCATAATTAGATATTTAAAACAGGGTCATCAAAATCAAACAATATTCCTTCCAAACTACTTGTACAAGAGTTCCATTTCTTCACATTTGTCCCATTAATATTTTAAAAAAATTATAAATGAGCACATAGTCACTTGTTTCCAATCTATTCCATCAGCACATCAACCACTATCCATGAATTATTTCTTCAACTGAAACATAGACAAAAAAATTGTGCCCAGTTCCATTCCTCTATTAAATTTAATAATCAAATTGCAACAAAACTATACTATTATAAACTCGTGCAAGTCTCTGATGGAGTAATGAAATGATATCCATAACATATATAGTGGACAACCACACCACAACATCATGATTTTAAATTGCAATACTCTCGAGGGGAAATTAAGAAACACAGTAACAACAAACCTTATTTCAACCTATAACACATTGTAGGAAACACACAACCCAATGCATAAAGCAGAGAGGCATATTCCCGATCAACCATAAAACCATGCTGAGTAATCAAATTAATTTTCATAAAAGGGGCCCATGTGATCCTTGTAGTCAACCCATGCGATCTTACAACACCTAGGTTTTCACCTCAGTAAAAGGGGCCCAAGGACGCTCAATGAAGCTTACGACATGGCTAAAATAATTGAACGAAACATCTTCTTATCTAGGATAAAAGACCTCTTCACCTCAAGTACTATTAGTATGGAAAGTTTGTTTTCCCATGAAAACCTTGTTGATGATTTCCAAGAAAAAGGAGAACAAACCATCGTTCAACATGGGATGGTTGAAGACATGCCTAAGGAAATGGAACCTAAGAAAAATGATGAAGTATCAACATGTGCCCCTCCCTTTGATGAAGTAATCCAAGAGCCTATTTCTCCTACACAACAAAAGGAAGATGAGGTTAGTAGCTTTTTGTTTCAGGATTCCGATGACACCTTGTCGTATGATTCAGAAAATGAAGGAGAAATGGAATTCCCGAAAGAATTAAACCGTCTGTGCTGCAGAACTGAATATGAAGGGATAATTATTGAGGATGAGGCCGCAATTCATGCTGAAAACACCAAATTCCTCGAAGATCTTGAGAAAGAAGAGACACTAAGTTGCCCTCCTCCCCTAGTTTTTGATGATTCTTTACTTTATGATGAAGGAAATGAGGAGGAGGAAAATGAGTTTTCAAATGTTTCAAACCCTGCATGTTATGACATGGATAGTGACATTGTTGATGACATTGATGAGTTCATACATGTTGGGAGATGTAGGTGGGATATAGTTGGTTATGACCTAGATCCCATCTATGAAACTGAAATTCATTTCCAAGTGTTGCCCTTCCAATTATCACAACAGATTACTTTTGACCAATGGCAACAAGGAGATGAGATTTCCACCCGTACTTTTCAAAAAACCAAGGATGACCTAGTACCTTGTTCTCCTAATGATTTTCAGTCTTACCTTGAGATTTTTGATGAGTATCCTTCTAAGCACTTGGATTCTCTCCATGAAGATGATTGCCAATGACCACTATGCTTGGATTTTGATATAAGTAAGAACATTGTTTGCCTAAAGAAGGATTCTCATGACTTCTCACTCCAACCACCTGTTATTACTTTACCTTGCTTTCCCCTTAAAGGTGTAGTTGGGAAGTATATCTTTTATATAGAGTTTCTTCTTAGACAAACCCTAGAGTCCAAGGGTTGGTTAAGTATTACAACCTTAAGTATATTTTCTTAGTTTTTCAACTATCCCTTGAGAATTTTCCAGTCATCTAATACATCTTTGTCAATCCCTTCCTAGACTTCACAGTATGAGAACGTCTTAGGTAGCTAGTGTGCCTACCTTTTGAGTCAGTGTTCTAAACCTTGAATTTTTCTTGACCCTTTCCTAAAGTGGATTGAGTACTTTCCTTAGAAATGGACTTGGTATCATTTTATCCCTCGCACCCGCCTCCATGAGTTAGACTTTGAGATTTTCGATGATATGATATATATTCTAACTCATGACATTTTTGTGTTTAATTTATCACTATTTTGGTTTATGATGAAGCACAAGGGAAGGTATTGCGGGACATTGCTAGATTGGCTACACTGGTCGTTTGACTTCATCGAATATCTAGCCAACATTTAGGTAAAGGTAGGTAGTTTTCTTTACATTTGCATTTTTTATTGTTTTATTTCAGTTTATATGTATATGTCTATATATGTTGGGGTGGCTTTACCACCCCATTTTTTTTACTGATGCCCCTATCAAGTTGAGAAGGTCTGGAGGTTATGCTAGAGATGTTGATTTTCCCATGTGCTCTACAGTGAGCACATGTCCCCGAGTTGGAGCCAGATGTTATCCCCGATTTCTAGAGATAACTAGGAGATCATGTCTCGAAGCCCACAGGTCCTAGACATGGAGTACCGAGAGAAGGATTGACCTAAGCATGGCCTTGGAGGGCCCATAATTTTCTTCTTTCATCAAATTTGTCTTGTCAGCAGTAGCAACATCCATCACCATCGGCTTGGTCTTGTATCAGAGAAGGCTCTTGGAAAATGAGGTAATTGGTCCAGGTATCATGGTATGTGTCACTTTTGATCATTATAACCTTTAGATATATGCATATTATTCCTTTTATCTCTGACGATTGCTTGGATCTTACATTAACCCACTTGACCATGATTGGGGGGATTGACAGGGTGTCCTAGCAAGCCTATACCCATGGGTTTTGGTTTTCCACCGGGGGAATTTCTAAAGAGCCATTGTCTGCTCCCATCATACCACCACTTTTCCATATTATCTCCCACTCGTCTGTCCCATTCCCCTTGTCTGGGCATTAGGATAATATGTTTGTGGGGTTGCACCTTATCTCGTGGAAAGAAGGGGATAAAGGCCCAGAAGGTAAAAGCAACTGGTAAAAGATAAAATCCTAAAAATAAAACCTTGAGATGCCTTGCCCAGGGATCCCCGAGAATGCAATAAAAATCCTCTCAACAAGAAACAAGAGTGACACGAAGAAAATAACAAACAAGACCTAGCTAAGAGGATAGGGGGGCTCATCATGAGCCAACCTATTATGTTCCTGGGTACCTAACAGCATGACACTACCACCATCTGGTTACCACGCCAGGGAAGTGACCTCTAGTTGCATGGCCAAGGGAAAGGGGGTCTCATCACGAGCTAACCTTATCATCTCTGTGAAAGTACCTATGGGTAACAATGTCAACTCTGGTCATCACGCCAAGGCAGTGTCCTCTGGTTAGCACTTGAATAAAAACAAAAAGAAGAAGGAAACACAAATAAAGAAAATAATAAAGGCAAGAAAGGGCTTGGAAAAAATTGCATCCATGACGGGTACAACTTGCCTTCTACAAAGGCACCCACAGGTAATATCATGCATCCCTGGCTCTCATTCTACCCATATGTCTGGACATCCCTTAGACACATCACCTCATTTTACATGGCTTGGATGAAACCCCTTGGAAACTTTCGTTTCCTTATGGATATTAGCCCAATAGGGTGTCTTGTCCTTTTCCTCAACCTTGTATTGTAGGTTTTTGTAATATCTTTGAGCTATTGGATGATATATCAGGGTTTTTATGCATATTTTTGATAATATTAATGATGAAATGTGATTGAAATTGCTATGATCCCTATGACTAATGAGCCCATGGAGGGCGTAGTTTTTGATGTGCAGGACCATGCTCGACAGACAAGTACCATTTGGAACGGTACACATGGGGAGATGATTAGTTCAGACCTCTATGGGGTTGAAGAGCCCATCAAATAGTTGTTGAGACCATGTTAGAGGGGTAGAGACAGGATAGTTTTTGACAGAGGCTTTTCACTGGAGAAGAAGAGGACATTTCACTAGAGGCACTTTGGCAGAGCCCGACCTAGGGGGAATGACTCCTTTTCAGTGGAACGTTGGCCTTGGAAGGCTTAGAGTGCCCCCATCCTTACCATGATGTCATCCATCTTCATGTTCATTCTTGGAGGTAGACTGGGCAGCAGTGGCACATGTGGCATGTTGGAGAGGCCCCTGGGGGGTCAACATTTTGCTCTTGGATGCCTCATCTACCCTAAAAGGGGCTAGCGCCTCCCTTGAAGGGGATTTTTCCTTTATTACAACTCAGTTAAGGTTTTAATTTGACATTTTAATGTGAAAACAGTATGATTTTGTTTAAAAACCTTGTCGACTAATTTTTATGACCTAAAATTAATTAAAGGTCATTGATACAGTATATATTGAGGAGTTTAATCCTCATTTTGACATAACACATCACTCACTCTCCTAGTGAGGTCTGGTTTTTGCGCCCTATTAGGGTTATTGGCTATTTTGAGGAAGGTGCACTTGTTTGGAGAGGATATTTTTGGCAATTTATGGTGTTTTTCTTGAAGGAAGGTTTACAAGTAGGGTTTGCATGCTATTTTCTAGATGATTTGTAAGTATTTTTCTGCAAAACTTCTTGATCGAATGGTTGTATTTTAATTTCTTGCATCTATTTATATATGTACATTACTGAATAAAAACCCTAGGGGACAAACACACAAGTAGGTCGTTGTCTCATGTCCCCTGATAGAAAAACCTTTTAAGCTATTGAAGAAGAAGAAGAGATCCTAGCCATTGCTACACTCTTTATATCTTCTTCCCTTAATCTAGCCATACTTTTAAACTTCAAGAGGAAGAGGACGTCCCAGGCCTAGGTTATCTAGACCTACGGCCATTTTTATTTTAGGGTTTGATGAAAGAACCTTGCCTTTGCAACACTCTCCTTCTTTAAACTCTCTTGTATTGATTTTACTTATCTTTGAGCTTGCCGTTTGCCGGGAAGGAGGAGAGAGCATGAGGCCTTTCTTAAGCAACACCAAAGTGAGCCTCTCTCCCCTATGGTTCTGTCTTCAAGTCCCTTCCATTGCACTACCTTGAAACCTTTCCCTCTTGTCCTTTAAATATCATCCCCTTCAACTTGTGCGTCCTTCACCTTTTGACTCCATAACCCTAGGCACTCATCTTTAGCCTCCAACGTTGAAGTGAAAGTAATTGAAACAACTCTCAAACTCTTATAATTTGAAACCCTAACTAACTACTAACCCTAATAAGGATGATGTCATACTTGGTTATTCTATCTTGACACAATGTTCTGTCTTTATAAGTAATTATATGGTGTTTTGAAGCATTTATTGAGTAAGGAATTGATTGGATACATGGCTTGCTACATCATCTCAATATTTATTGATGAATTGATATTATTCCATTTCTATTATTGATAAACATTGATCTCGTCAATATATATTGTCGTAATTGCGTGTATATTGATATCAGATAGTCTTATGAAGTACTAACCCATTGAATCATAGCCTGCATATATTATTTTGTTGTTGCTTTGTTCCAGGCAGATGTTCTCATTTGGGGCTACACTTCATTATTGGTTGTTTAGCTAGACTATCTGCTCTTGGTGGTAATCTGTGAAGAGGGACTTTTACTTTGACCTGTATAACTTAGCCTCTTCAAAACCCCCGGTTACTGGGGACGTCTCCCCTGGGCCTAACCTCCTTAAAGAGAAAGAACCGCCCCATTGTGGTGACATTGGGTGGGTAGGTTCCTGTTACACTAGTTTGGCCTCTATCCTCTATCCTTTTGACCAAGCTACAAACTGTGCGATAACATTTTGGTGCCATTGCCAGGGAAAACTGAGTCAATTCTCCTCAAATGACACTTTTCGGTAACCCTTGCCTCTAGATGCCTTATCTTACAATCTTACCTGGCGACTCCACTAGGGTGTTTTCCCTTATCTTTTGATAGTTTCAAGAAAATTATCAGGCGAATCCATTGATGACGAAGCCAACAATGAATTCACAATGGGAGCATGGGAATTACAAGCCTTTATACATGAGAAAAATCCCTGGATACCCACGAAAAATGCCCCTGATAGAAGGAAGATGGCTCTCTAGATTCATTGGTAGCGATGGGGAAAGAGATGAATTTCATATGAATGATTTTTATTCTTGTTTTGGACTCCATCCTGTCGATGATGATGCCAAAGATGTAGTGATGAAATTTTTTCCCACCACTCTTCATGGGAATGCTAAAAAATGGTATGATGATCTTCCCGATGCTAGCATAAAGGATGAATTTTACATGAATGATTTTTATTCTTGTTTTGGACTCCATCCCGTTGATGATGATGCCAAAGATGTAGTAGCGATGAAATTTTTTCCCACCACTCTTCATGGAATGCTAAAAAATGGTATGATGATCTTCCATGTTACATTGTTTCCATTAACCAGCTAGAAGAAGTCTTTGTCAAAGAATGGGGCATAAGATTGGGAGACATCTTAGTATTGCTAAAATGATTCAACATATTAAACAAGCTGAGAATGAAACCCTATTTGACTTCCAGAGTAGGTTTGAGGGAACTCTATATTAGATTTCTAGAAGCCATTGTCCTGAGGAAGAGTATGTTGTCCATCTCTATACCCATGCGATCTTAGCACACCTAGGTTTACCCCTCAGTAAAAGGGGCCCAAGGACGCTCAATGAAGCTTATGACATGGGTACAAGAATTGAACAAACATCTTCTTATCCAGGATAAAAGACCTCTTCACCTCAGGTACTCTTAGTATGGAAAGTTTGTTTTCCCATGAAAACGTCGTTGATGATTTCCAGGAAGGGGAACAAACCATCCTTCAACATGGGATGGTTGAAGACGTGCCTAAGGAAATGGAACCTAAGAAAAATGATGAAGTATCAACCTATGCCCCTCCCTCTGACGAAGTAATCCAAGAGCCTATTTCTCCTACACAACAAAAGGAAGATGAGGTTAGTATCTTTCCGTTTCAATATTCTGATGACACCTTGTCGTATGATTCAAAAAATGAAGGAGAAATGGAATTCCTGAAAGAATTAGACCTTCTGTGTTGCACAACTGAAGATGAAGGGATAATTCCTAAGGATGAGGTCGCAATTCATGCTGAAAAAACCAAAGTCCTCGAAGATCCTGCACAGGAAGAGACAGTAAGTTGCTCTCCTCCCCTAGTTTTTGATGATTCTTTACTTTATGATGACGGAAATGAGGAGGAAAATGAGTTTTCAAATGTTTCAAACCCTTCTTGTCATGACATGGATAGTGACATTGTTGATGGAAGTGATGAGTTCATACATGTTGGGAGACGTAGGTGGGATATAGGTGGTTATGAACTGGATCCCATCTATGACATTGAAAGTCATTTCCAAGTGTTTCCCTTGCAATTATCACAGCAGATTACTTTTGACCAATGGCAACAAGGAGATGAGATTTCCACACATACTTTTCAAAAAACCAAGGATGACCTAGTACCTTGTTTTCCTGATGATTTTCAGTCTTACCTTGAGATTTTTGATGAGTATCCTTCTGAGCACTTGGATTCTCTCCATGAAGATGATTGCCAACCACCATTGTGCTCGGATTTTGATACAAGTAAGAACATTGTTTTCCTAAAAAAGGATTCTCATGACTTCTCACTCCAGCCACCTGTTATTACTTTACCTTGCTTTTCCATTAAAGGTGTAGTCGGGAAGTATATAATTTATATAGAGTTTCCTCCTAGACAAACCCTAAAGTCCAAGGTTTGGTTAAGTATTACAACCTTAAGTGTATTTTATTTGTTTTTCAACTATCCCTTGAGAATTTGCCAGTCATCTAATACATATTTTCCAATCCCTTCCTAGAATTCACAGTATGAGAACGTCTTAGGTAGTCAGTGTGCCAACCTTTTGAGTCAGTGTTCTAAACCTTGGATTTTTCTTGACCCTTTCCTGAAGTGGATTGAGTACTCTCTTCAGAAATGGACTTGGCAAGATTTTATCCCTCCCACCCGCCTCCATGAGTTAGACTTTGAGATTTCCGATGATATGATATATATTCTAACTCATGACATTTTTGTGCTTGATTTATCACTATTTTGGTTTATGATGAAGCACAAGGGCAGGTATTGCAGGACATTGCTGGATTGGCTACACTGGTCATTTGACTACATCCAATATCCAGCCAATAGGTAGGTAAAGGTATGTACTTTTCTTTACATTTGCATTTTTTATTGTTTTATTTTAGTTTATATGTATATGTCTATATATGATGGGGTGGAATTATTGCCCCATTTTTGTTATTGATTCCCCTATCGAGTTGAGCAGGTCTGCAGGTTATGCCAGAGATGTTGAGGTTCTCATGCGCTCTACGATGAGAACATGTCCCCAAGTTGGAGCTAGATGTTATCCTCGATTTCTAGGGATAACTAGGAGATAATGTCTCGAGGCCCACAGGTCCTAGACATGGAGTATTGAGAGCAGGATTGACCTAAGCTTGGCCCTAGAGGGCCTATCCTTTTCTTCTTTCATCATATTCATCTTGTCAGCAGCAACAACATCCATCATCATCGACTTGGTCTTGTATCGGATAAGGCTCTTGCTCCATGAGGTAATTGGTCCATGTATCATGGTATGTATCACTTTTGATCATTATAACCTTTGGATATATGCATCTTACTCCTTTTATCTCTGACGACTACTTGGATCTTACATTAACCCACTTGACCATGATTGGGGAGATTGACAGGGTGTCCTAGCAAGCCTGTACCCATCGGTTTTTGTTTTCCACCGAGGGGATTTCTAAAGAGCCATCGTCTGCTCCCATAATAACACCACTTTTCCATATTAGCTTGGAAAAAATTGCATCCATGACGGGTACAACTCGCCTTCTACATAGGCAACCACAGGTAATATCATGCATCCCTGGCTCTCACTCTACCCATATGTCTGGACATCCCTTAGCCACATCACCTCATTTTAGATGGCTTGGATGAAACCCCTTGGAAAATTTCCTTTCCTTATGGATACTAGCCGAATAGGGTATCTTTTCCTTTTCCTCAACCTTGTATTGTAGGTTTATGTAATATCTTTGAGCTATTGGATGATATATTAGGGTTTTTATGCATATGTTTGATAATATTAATGATGAAATGTGATTTAAATTGCTATGATCCCTGTGACTAATGAACCCATGGAGGGCATAGTTTTTGATGTGTCGGACCATGCTCGATAGAAAGGTACCATTTGGACCGGTACAGATGGGGAGATGATTAGTTCGGACCTCCATGGGGTTCAAGAGCCCATCATATGGTTGCTGAGACCCTGTCAGAGGGGTAGAGACAAGACAGTGTTTGACCGAGGTCTTGCACCGAAGAAGAAGAGGATGTTTCACTAGAGGCACATTGGCAGAGCCCGGCTTAGGGGGAATGACCCCTTTTCAGTGGAACGTTGGCCTTGGAAGGCTTAGAGCACCCCCATCCTTACCATGATGTCATCTAGCTTCATGGTCATTCTTGGAGGTAGACTAGGCAATAGTGGCATGTGTGGCATGTTGGATAGGCCCCTGGGGGGTCAACGTTTTGCTCCTGGATGCCTCATCTTCCCTAAAAGAGGATAGCACCTCCCTTGAAGGGCCTTTTTCCTTTATTACAACTCAGTTAGGGTTTTAATTTGAAATTTTAATGTAAAAACAATATGGTTTTGGTTTAAAGCCTTGTCGACTAATTTTAATGACCTAAAATTAATTAAAGGTCATTGATACAGTATATATTGAGGAGTTTTATTCTCATTTTGACATAACACATCACTCACTCTCCTAGTGAGGTCTGACTTTTGCACCCTATTAGGGTTATTGGATTTTTTGAGGAAGGAACACTTGTTTGGAGAGGATATTTTTGGCAATTTATGGTGTTTTTCTTGAAGGAAGATTTACAACTAGGGTTTGCATGCTATTTTCTTGATGATTTGTAAGTATTTTTCTGCAAAAATTATTGATTGAATGGTTGTAGTTTAATTTCTTGCATCTATTTATATATATACAATGCTGAATCAAAACCATAGGGGACAAACATGCAAGTAGGTTGTTGTCTCATGTCCCCTGATAGGAAAACCTTTTAATTCATTGAAGAAGAAGAAGAGAGCCTAGTCATTGCTACACTCTTTCTATCTTCTTCCCTTAAGATAGCCATACCTTTAAACTTTAAGAGGAAGAGGACGTCCCAGGCCTAGGTTATCTACACCTAGGGTTGTTTTTCTTTTAGGGTTTGATGAAAGATCCTTGCCTTTGCAACAATCTCCCTCTTTAAACTCTCTTGTCTTGATTTTACTTGTCTTTGAGCTATTCCTTTGTCGGGAAGGAGGAGAGAGCATGAGGCCTTCTTAAGCAACACCGGAGTGAGCCTCTCTCCCCTAGGGTTCTGTCTTCAACGCCCTGCCATTGTAGCACCTTGAAACCTTTCCCTCTTGTACTTTAAATCTCACCCCCTTCAACTTGTGCATCCTTCACCTTTTGACTTCATAACCCTAGGCACTGATCTTTAGCCTCCGATGTTGAAGTGAAAGTGATTGAAACAACTCTCAAACTCTTATAATTTGAAACCCTAACTAACTACTAACCCTAATAAGGCTGACATCATCCTTGGTTATTCCATATTGATGCAACGTTCTGTCTTTATAAGCAATTAGATGGTGTTTTGAAGCATTTATTGAGTAAGGAATTGATTGGATACATTGTTTTGTACATCATCTTGGTATTTATTGATGAATTGATATTATTCCATTGCTATTATTGATAAACATTGATCTCGTCAATATCTATTGTCGTAATTGTTTATATATTGATATCAAATAGTCTTATGAAGTACTAACCCATTCAATCATAGCCTGCATATATTTTTTTGTTGTTGCTTTGTTTCAGGCAGATTTTCTCATTTGGGGCTACACTTCATTATTGGTTGTTTAGGTGGACTATCTGCTCTTGGTGGTAATATGTGAAGAGGTACTTTTACTTTGACCTATATACCTTAGCCTGCTCAAAAACCCCAGGTTACTGGGGATGTCTCCCCTGGGCCTAACCTCCCTAAAGAGAAAGAACCTCCCCATTGTGGTGACATTGGGTGGAGTAGGTTCTTGTTACGCCGGTTTGGCCTCTATCGTCTAGCCTTTTGACCAAGCTACAAACTGTGCAATAAAAAACATCATTTGTCCAAGAAAAAGAACAATCCTGCTTAAGCGGACTCTGAATTGGTTTGACCATCACAACAAAATMTGGAAAAAACCTACAGACAAAGTTAATAACCCCTATAAAATCTTGAACCTCCTTTTTAAAAGTGGGAGTAGGTAGATTAAGGATAGCAGTAATCCATTCAGGATCAATKCTTACTCATGAATGAGAGACAATGTATCCAAGGAGCTTGCCCTCAGTAACACCGAAAATGGACTTGGAAGGATTTAGAGAAATGACAAATTTCTTACATCGCATGAGAAATTTTCTCAGATGAACAAAATGATCTAATCAGATTTTAGAGTACATTGTTAAGTCATCAAGGTAGATCTGAATGATCTTACCGATCAAATTGTCAAAATCTCTTTGCATAGCTCTTTGAAAGGTTGCACCTACATTGTATAATCCAAAAGGCACATGTTCATAAGAAAAGGTACCCCAACGAGTAATAAAGGTGGTTTTGTACTTATCTGCACTTTTTACCCTGGTTTGATTGTAACCGGAAAAACTGTCAAGTAAGGACATCATTTGTGACCGTGCAACTTGCTACAAAATCATTTCCATGTTAAAGGGAGGAAAGTGATATTTTATACTAGCTCCACTTAATGCACAAAAATCAACGCATAATCTGATCTGACCAGTTCTTTTCTGAACATGAACCAAAACCAAATTCTAACCATTATTTTTGTCATTAATTATCTGAGACCTTAGAGTTAAGTACATGTATTTTCTCCTAGTAGGTTAAAAGTTCAAATCCACAGAGGGGTAGGGTATGTACACCTTAAAATTTAGTAGTCAAAATCTTTGGGTTGAAGGAGTCCCTTGTCCCACAAACAAGGGAGTCTCACACCAATTTGGTCTCTATCTTCACTGTAACCTTAAAACTAAATTAATAATAATAATGATTATTATAAGAGAAACAAGTCCCCTAAAAATATGGATAGGAGAATAACAAAAAATAGTAAGTAAAAAAATAGACAAAGTCAACACTTTTTCTATTCAATTTTTTCTCCAAATCTGATAGGAATTTGGGTTAAGTTATTCTTTCATTTAATTAAATGAGAAATTTGACTATAAAACTTTTCTTTTAATATTTTAACTCATTTTAAGAAAAAAAAAATCCTCTTAATTTCAAAAAATAAATAATCTAAGATAAGAGTTTTTTTTATAGAAAAACATAAACTCTTTAATAATTAAAATATATTAACCATATTACATTGATAAAGTCAAATTTAATCATACATATCAACCACCAGTTAATTGATTTATGAATTTCAAAAAAATAAATAAATTAAGATATAATTTTTTTTATAGAAAAAAAACATGAACTCCTTAATAATAAAAATGTATTAACCATATTAGATTTGATAAAGTCAAATTTAATCTCACACACCAACCATTAATTGATTTATGAATTGATTACAACATCAAATTTAGCTTATATATTTATAACACTAATTTATATTATCATGATCTAACTTTTAACCATTATTTGTGTCATTAACTACACAAACTTTGGAATATATTAAACAAGGGACAAGACGTGCTCAATATATAATTACTTTATCTAAACCATCTATGTTTTGTTTTTTTAGCGAGAATCAAGTCACATAGATGAAATCACAATGTATTAATGTTTAAATTGCATTTCTAATTGCATAAATAAATTCAATGTACTGAAAAAACTGAGAAGAATTCTCTAAAAAAAAAAACATAGAATATTTAGACTAAACTAACTTACATTTCCAAAATCCAACTTTTACCCATTATTTGTGACAATGAATGAATGCGGGGAACTTGGAGTATATCTGGCATGCGTATTCTGGTCAGAGGATGGGCCATCAGATAAATCAAAAGTTGAATTCACTGCTTGCCCCTTGAACGTGCCATTGACTACATCGAAAAAAGTGTTTGGATATAATATGCCATTGACTACATGGAAGAAATCAAAATGGACCAATGATGTTAACCATTATTTATAATATGATGTGGACAATGGAGCTTGTATTCAGAATATTTGAGGGAGCTGGGCTTCTTCCATTCAAGATTTATAATTGTTCTAAAATGCATACAATATGATAATAGATTCATACCGATAAACCTATGGAAATGCTCAAGTCTTTCAACTCTTTTGGAGATTTCTATTACACTCCAAATTCTATTTCCATGGGGAATTGATTGTTAGTTTCTATCTCTGCCTCCCCTCCTTGCACTGAGCTCTGTGTTCTATTGTTGTTTGAAGACAATGATATATTTTTCACACGTTTTGCTATGAACAATGCCCTCATTCCATTGTATTCTTCCTCAATAGAGTCCAAACGGTTGCTTTAACTAAGAAATAGACTATAAACATTTCCAAAATGAGAATTTCTTACTTGCTCCATCTCGACAACTTTTGTGGTGAGAGCCTGAACAATGATGCTATTCGCTTGGCCAATCTCCTCATGTCTGCACAAAATACATTTACTCTCCCATGTATCTTTTCCCACCATTTATTCCCCCATTGCTATCCCTAACTCAAAGAGAAGATTGAGATCCACAACAAAAGTCAGAGATAGACTCCTGTGAGGCACATGCTGCCAAACAAACCACACTCCTTCACCGCACCTGTGTAGACACACAAAAAGATTCCAAACAATGATGAAGGACCTAAAACCCTTGCTACCATTACACCACTTTATAACCTCCATGGAATTCCTTCCTTGGGCAGAAATAAATCGCGAAGAGTCCCCCTCCACCAAACCATAGAGGCAAATCCACTCTCCAACTAGCTGACCTAGACCGCGGGATAGAGAAACCAACATCGACTCCTTTCGCAAGAAATGCCAAATGCATCCCCCGTATATTCCACCATAGGCTTATCACCCACTTCAACCGTGATTGTGAGTAAATGTCGACAAGATTGCATGTGCCTCCTGACCCTCCACACTCTTAAGAACATACATGACTATATGCTATGTCATGCCAAATGTACAACGCTCACACACCTATCCATGTTGAAATAATCAGTCATTAAATAATTAAGGGAGGGGGAGAGTGGAAAGCTCCCCATTTTTCACCAATTGCCCTTTATGCAGTGTTGTTGCAAGCTTAGCCCAAACGTCAAATTCTCCATTCAAGAGCCTTCAAATGTGATAAATAGAGATGCGATCAAATTGTTGAACAAGTTGTTTGATTCGAGCCACCTCATTTTGTAATTAATACACCACTAAATTCGAGTTTATTTTTATAACTTAAGTGAAGAGCATGGAATCTTTGAGAACCATTAAAGTTTTAATTCCTTGCATTTTGGCTAAGTATAGCCTACACCAAAAAGAACAATCCTCTACTATATTGTTAGACCCTTGCTAGATACCCCATGCATAATAATCCATATCATTCCCCTAGGATTATAAAGACTCTCACCTACTCCTCCCTTAAATTCAATTCTAACTATTATTTTTCATTCACTATATTAATAAAATCCAATTTGACACTTTTGTTAAGTATTACTTATACTACCATGTGGAAAACACATGTTGTATTCATAATATTATGGATTATTAGGTTTTTTTTTAGATAACTAGCATAGTTAGTAAGATATTATGTACTCAATATTTGATGGAGTTAAGCTTCTTGTGAGGAAGATTTAAACTTTAGTTTTGTTATATAATTACAATAATGATTCAAATATTCTTTATTTATTATTTATTGTTCTTAATGAAGTGTATATAATTAATAACGTTTCTATTAATTTTATATTGTTGAAGCATACACTCTCAAGTAGTTAGAGTGTAAAAGTGTGTAGGAGTAATGAAAATGTATTAACCATTCCATTAATGAAAAGAGGAGTTGAGTTCCATTAAATTTTTAATGATATAAGTTGTCGTATTATTGTAACTAATTTTAATATAATTGAGAATGTGTCATAATCCAAATTATATAAATTATTAAATTTCAATGTAAAATAAACGAAGAAAATGTATAAAATGATTGAAATTGTTAAATTTCAATATAAAATAAACTAAGAGAATGTGTAAAAAGGAACGTGGAGTAAATGCACTCATCAGGTTACATGAGATGATCAACATCCACTATACGACATCGTCATATAAACTACACAAGATACTTCCATCATGGACGGCGCAAACAGAAATTACAATATTATTTAATTTTATTTAACATAAAATAAATGGTAGATTATTTATTCTTATACAATATTATTTTATTATATTTAACATAAAATAAATTGTAGATTATTTATTCTTATCTATATTTGAAATAGTAAAAAAACAATAAGAAATGATTACAATGCACATGATTTACATTTACATTAATAATAATGGGTGGTGATCAATATATCACCATATTCTGCATGCAAAGTTTTTTTTATGGTGATATCAATATATCACCATAAGCTCTAATCAAACAATGGTTTTTATGTTTTAAAAAAATGTGCATTGAATCTTCAAAGTGTGAAAAATTGTTGGCTGTTCTCTTTTCTTAAAGTCCAAATGACTCACACAGTTGGAAATCTTGTCCAAAACCTTAAGCTGAAAAGTTGAAACTCTCTCAATCATCGTAACCAAAGAATGTAGTTGTTGAAAAACCTGTATTCTGCATTAGACTATAGTTTGAATAATATATGTATAAAATATTATAGGCTTGTATCATCGGGCACCTGACTTCAAAGTGGACCGGTCACATGTTTAGAGTATTCCATATGAAAAATGTTTAGAGTACTCCATATGAAAAGTGATCAATGCAGGTGGTTTTTACCATTTAAATGGAATACATGGCTTCTCATTTGAAGGATGAAGCCAGTTTTGATCGTTGAATGGATAAGGCAACTGAAATCAGTTTTGACCGTTGAATGGATATGGCAACTGAAGTCAGTCATGAACATTCAATGGATATGGCTTATCGGCAGATTTGTAAGCCGTATGCTAAAGGGAAAACAATGAGAATTCAAAATTTAATTTATTTATTCAAAATTTAATTTAAAAATTAAATTAATTATACTTTTTGTTATGATTAAAATGCAATTACCTATTATACTATATAAAAGAATACTATTAATCTTATATATATAAACATAAAATATAAGATGATTATATATAAAATAAGATTATTTTTAAGTTATTCTTAATGATATCTGTTAATTTAAAAAAAATTGTTCCATCGACAATGATATATTGTACTCCATCACATCATCTGTGCGGACAAGAACCGAGGCATTGCAGATCTTTTGTTGTGATCTATTTATCCAGATTGCATTCAATCGACTGTTGGGCGAATGACCCTGACTTTCAACCTTGGGATTTGTTTCTCGTTCATCCGGCCTGAATGTTTTCTGCCATTGCTAGCGGAATTTCTTTGAATATATCCACTTGTAATGATTGAGTGCATTAGTGAATCAATCTGAAAGTGAGACTCTGTTTTAGCGTGTGATCGTTCAATGCCTTTGAAGTTGGAAAGATCAAAAGCGATTATTATAAACAATTTTTTCCGCTGTTGATTTGAATTGATGGAGATGTGATCAAAAGAAAATGAAAATTTAACACTGAGTAGAGCGAAAAAGTTTTGGAATCACAATAATTTAAATTGAATGAGTGATTTATTTGAATGTTGGGATGACAATGATTTCGTTATCATCAATCTGTTATGATGAATTGATGGAGATGTGATTAAAAGAAAATGAAAATTTAACATCTTGAAAAGAGAGAAAAAGTTTTGGAATCATAATACTTTCACTTTATGAGTGATTTATTTGAAGAGAATGAATCTGTTATGATGAATTGATGGAGATGAGATTAAAAGAAAATGAAAATTTAACAGTGTGATAAGAGAGAAAAAGCTTTTGAATCAAAATACTTTTCACTTTATGAGTGATTTATTTATGAGTGATTTATTTGAAGAGAATAATTTCATTATCATCCCTTTGTTATGATGTGATGAAAATAAATAATGTTTTAGAATCATAACACTCACTTTTCATCTCAAAATTGAATGAGTTATTTTTTTGAATGTCCAGATGAGAGAATGATTTCATTATCATTAACATGTTATGATGAATGGCAATTCACATCACACAACAAACATAAAGAATCTTCTCAATGCTCAAAACTAACGATTTAATGACAAGTTATAAATCGAGGGAAAATCACCCAACCCGCCACATGCCTCACGTATCACCACATGGTTACCGTAGAGTATGTATTCTCATGCACATAATTATGTGTGTTTTAGTTATGTGAATTATGTGTGTTTTAGTTATGTGAGTTGCAGGATTTGCCTAAGGTTCTGATTCTGTTATGAGGTGGAATTCCTATTAAAACTAGAGTTTTCATCTCGGGCTAATTCAAGGTTCTCATTAAGTTATCAGGCGGTAAGGTTCTCATTCTGTTATGAGGTGGAATTCCTATTAAAACTAGAGCTTTCATCTCTGGCTAATTCAAGGTGCTCATTAAGTTATCAGGCAAAATTCTTATTCAGCGGAATTCTTATTACTAGAGCTTGGCGGAATTCCTATTAAAACCAGAGCTTCGTTCAGTTTTTTATCAACCAACCACCCTATACTAGTCGTTTGTTAGAGATAATGCTTCATTAATGCATTATGTTGAGTTGGAAATTGGTTTGAAGATTTGTAGGAGGATGTTGAGATATTCTCTCAACCTATCCCTCCAAGAGTGGAGTTAGTTGGATCTGAATCCAGCTTTATATATGTGTATTGTGTTGTGTCTATTAGAGAAATAATACAAGTTATTATTGTGTGTTATTCCTGTGCATCTCTGCTCTCTTAAATTCTGTCATGGTATCAGAGCTAGGACAGCCTTGACTCTCTCACGAGAGGGGCTGGAATATGAAATAGATTGGTTTTGGAGTAATCTGTGAGTACGCTGTTGCTGAGAGCAATATTTGAGGCTGCTATCCAGGACGTAGAGCTGCTGTTTGGTAATCTGTCCGTGAGTCCTGTTGAAGGGAGGCTACGCGTGTGCCCTTCAATGAAAGGTCGTGAGCTGCTACGCGTGTGCCCTTCAATGAAAGGTCGTGAGCTGCTACGCGTGTGAGATGCAAATCTCATATTTTCATAATACATTTTTATTTAACAAGGTGCTGCAGGAATCCCATAGTTGATGGATGAACTGTTCCTTCAGATGAATGTAATCTAAGATGTGATGAGTTTCGGCAACAGATCTTGAAGCTCTGGAATTAGGTGGATTTTATGATCATCAATACAGGAGGCAGACAGAAGCACAATGAGAATGAAGGACGGACGTCCAAACAGATCCAGCAACTTTGCATCTTGCGTTGTGGGTACAATATTTGTGGCTTTTATTATCATCGTAATGCTCATTTTCTTCTTGTCTGTTTTCAAGGCAAAGGATCCAAGATCATTTTCAACGCTGTGCAGCTGCCCAACTTCCATGTATCTTCTTCTTCTGCCGTTGATTTAAGTCCAAATGATGAGGAATCTACAGTTAATTTCACCATTTCTGTGTATTTGACGGTGAAGAATCCCAACAGGGGCACCTTCAACTATTACGACAGCAGTCTGGGGTTGAATTACGATGGTGACCAAATTGGGTGCAGAACACCAGATTGCCATTGGTTGGAAGCCGTCGTAGATGGCATGTTTTTATACTGATATATATATATATATTTAGTTATGTGTGGTGTGTTTAAAGTTTTTTATATATTTATGTGTTTATGTAAAAGATAGGAACTCTTGTATCTTGATATAAGCTCGCAGCCCCGGTTTCAAGAACAACTGTTCTTATTGGAAGTCACCTT
>SNQJ01S0016224.1:0-37990 GCA_010110895.2 Picea sitchensis
CTACAGCCTTCGCAGTTATAGTTGCAATATTCACAGTTATAGGTTCTGCATATCTACAGCCTTCGCAGTTATAGTTGCAATATTCATGGTTATAGGTGCACAAGCCAATAGTCTGCTCTGGTTTGCACTAATTTATTTTGCGTTAGTTTTTTGTTTCTAAGATTCATTCATCGTGACTTATGAGTTTGCTTCAGTTCCTAAGTTAATAGGCATTAACTATCTTGTTTGGAAGAGCAAGATGATTGATGTTCTCATGGGAAAAAATATATGGCACATAAATCGATGCCAAATAATTAGATGCATGGGAGGATCATTATGAATAGGCAAGAGGTCTCATTGGGAAAATTGTGTTAGACAGTCTATATGACCATATAGAAGTTGAAGAAAACCCATTCATGGTATGGAAAATTTTAGCTTCTCTCTATGACGAGACTGATGATGTTTCTACCTTAAAGGACAAAATTTTGAGGTTGGAAGATACCAATTCGTAACTAACTCATGAGGTTGCTCCCTTACTAACCTCTATTGATGAGCTTCGTAATGAAGTTGCTCCTCTTCAAGAAGATATAAATAGATTGTTTGGTGAATATTAGGCTTTAAAGGAGGCTCATGACTTCTTGTTGCTACAGTTGACTGAGAAAGATCGGACTATTCATAAATTGTTGGCAGAATTCAATCGACTACATAGTGTTGAGAAAAAGACTATTGAGATGCCAAACTCACCTACTATTGATATTATTTGTCAGACAACAGATGTTGATGATTCTATTTCATATCATGGTTTATTGGCCACCCGAAATGTTGTTTCTCCTAGCTTTGAGAAGCACACTACAGGTATTGGATTTTGAATGTTGAGAAAAATGAGCTATACCGAAGGAGGACTTGGTAAGAGTGGACAAGGAATTGTTGTTCCTTTTGCCCTTGAGATACAGACATCTAGAGAAGGTCTTGGATATGATTTTGTTGTTGCTACTTCACCATCTACACCTGACCTTGCTGAATCTAGGAAAGTGTTCTTTGTTGTAGGATAAGTTTAGACTAAGTTGTTAGACAATCAACCTACTAATAATTGTCCTGAACATGTTATTGAAGTAGATATTCCAAAACATCTCATTGTAGATGACAGTGTTGAAGCCTTTGAGTTTGCAGAATAGAAATATATTCCATTTCATCACCATCATAAGAATCAAAGGACTTCACCCAAGAATCAGAATTCTTGGAAACATGGTAGTTATGCCTTTAGATCTCTACAGAGAAGATGTGAAAGGAAGAACCGTGGACCAGTGTCGACTACCACGATAGATTATGGTTGTCTTGATGAATGGTCGTGTAATTAGCTTCACAGATTCTCGAGGACTTCATACAAATGTGTGTCATCGACTATATGGTCATACAACATTCCTCTTTCTTGCCATTGATTCATTCAGTTATTCATAGACTTGACCGTGTTGTCTTATTGTCTAGTTGACTGGGACTATTTTTTAGATAATAGTTTTGGAAACTTGGTTGATGGATTGGATGCTTGTATTTTGTTTCAATACCTAAGCTTGATCAGTTTGATGGTGATAGTGTTTTTCTAGGAGTGTTATATATTGTACCGTGGTTGATCAGTCTTTTCAATTAGAACAAAGTATGTTGGAACCTTGAGTTCTTTGGTACACTTCACCTTGTTGGATAAAGGGAGATCAATTTACATTACATTGATTGAAGAAGTTCATTTGGTCATCAACACTTTCATCCTATTGGATCACATTCAACTTCATCTTATACTATCATTCATGTATTCTTGGAGAGATTTTTATTTGACACATTGTGGACTTGCCCTAATGATACATGTTGTTTCTCTTGGAGAATCTTTCTCACAGTTAGCTCTCTATTTGCTTCATATGCTCCTAAGAAGTGTGTGTGAAGAGTTTGTAATGTGGATGAACCTGCACATATAAGCTATAGCTAGCAAAGGACATACACAATTTGCATAAAAATGAGAAAAAGACGAAAACAAGAGAGAGAGAATCAAGAATTGTATTAACTGAATTCCACACTCAAAGAGTGAATAAATTACAAGAGATATAGGTTACATGAGTAACTAATGCACCATAGTAGTGATCTATAGAGATCTAGACGCTCACTGACAGACATTGGAGTGAACTGTCACCTCGTCCTAGTTACCGATCCATGCAATCATCAGTTAACTAAGACACATGTGTGGAAGTCAGAGAGACACATGCAACTGTTGGTGATAAAACCGAGGTTTCCATGCATGATTGACTTCCACTAGTATAACTGAGTGTAACTGACTCTAGACTGAAGAGGAATACCCTATTTTGTAAGGAAATATTCTCTAGAGAGAATATTCTCATCTAAGGAATCATTCTCAACATTGGTATCAAACTTAGGAAAATAATTATAGGTGAGTGTGTAATATCTCCAACAAAGTTTGGAGACATATTGGCTCTACAAATTCTTGCTCTATATTGAGTTGCTTGGCTCTTCATCATATCATATTGATGTTGTCATTACTTATAATTTTTCATTAGTTCTTGATGGTAGAAAGTGTCTTCTCCTTGCACCTTATTGAGGACCTGGTTGCAACTTACAGGTGGTCTTATACGTTTTTCCTCTTTGCAACTTATCCTTGACATTAACAAAGTTAGCATCTATATTCGTCAATTCTGCAGGATGTTTGAAGTTGTCATCAAGGAGGAATGTTGGTTAATTATATCTTCTTCCAAGTGTGATTCTAACCCTCTAGTCATCATTAAGGGGGATTGTTAGAATGTGGTCATGATTTCCAAATGGTATTTAGTAAAGTTATTCTTCAATAACTCGTTGTCTTGTCTATGCATGTGTTTGCATGGCTATCTCTAAGTTATGCATTTCCATCCATGTGTTTCCATGGCTATCTCCAAGTTATGCATGTCCTCACCTATGTTTGCATGGCTATGCATTTCCTCACATGTGTTTTCATGGCTATACATGTCCATGCATGTGTTTTCATGATTATCTCCACTCCATGCATGGCTATGTATGCATGTCTTACATGCAATCCAATTCATGTAAAGGAACTAGAGTTGTAAACTAATCCGGGCAAATGGATTAGGAGTTAGGATGCCACAGAATGCCTATATATTGTAGTGAATTCATTGGAGTGAAGCATGGGTGAGATGTGTGGGGGAATCCTCTTGTAAGATTGGAGTTTCCCTGAAGAATACAAAGAACAACTTCCATGGATGTTTCCTCATATTGGGGTTTTTCCACGTAAATACTTGTATCTCTATTGTTTCTCTTGTCTCTTGTATTTCTTGATTTAATAGTTATTAATGTTTTCCATAGGAGTTTAGACCAATTGCATTTCATTATAAGTGTTTTCATATTTCTCGGTTCTAACAACGGAAACAGGGCAAATATTTTGGAAACCATTCAGATCAATATCTACAAGAATTTCGATTTCAATGGGAATATTTTTATTGGAGCATATTGTTCTCTAGATGAAGTCTACATTTATAATAACCTGTTTAAATAATTTTGTGGTGTGTTTGCTTGGACATATGAGGAAATTCCAGGCATAGACCCACGAATTGTTGAACATGGAATTAAAATGTATGAAAATGTGAAACTTATTTGGTAAAAGCTTCGACCCGTTAATCCTAGGAAGGCTGTGGCGATAAAGGGAGAGGTGGCAAAAATCCTCAAAGTTGGTTTTATCTACCCAGATCCTCTTATTGAATGGGTATCCAACCCCATTCTAGTAGACAAGAAGCAAGGAACAATCCAAGTATGTATGGATTTTTGAGATCTGAACAAAACTTGTCAAAAGGAAAACTTCCCCACATTGTTTATAGATCATATTATCGATGAGTGTGCCAAAAGTGAGATATTTTCCTTCATGGATGGATTCTCAAGCTATAATCATATTCAGAACCATCCCAAGGATCAACATAAGACTGCATTTATATGTCCTTGGGGTAAATTCACTTATCAAAAGATGCCTTTTGCCCTTAAAAATGTCGGCACTACATTCATGCAGGCCATGGCATTTGATTTTAATGATCTTAAGCACATTGTTGAGGCCTATCTTGATGATCTAGTTGTTCTCTCTCACAAGAGAGCGGATCATCCTGCTCATCTTCACCTTATGTTTGAAAGGTGTCGAAACTATCAGATTTGTTTGAATCCTAACAAATGCATCTTTTGTGTCATTTCAAGGCATTTATTGGGTTTTATAGTGTCTAATAAAGGGATCATTGTCGATCCTTTGAAGGTTGAGGTAAGAGTTCAGTTGCCTCCCTCGCTTAACATCCACCAACTTCAAAGTCTATAAGGGAAAGCTAATTTCCTTCATCGTTTTATAGCTAAATTTATCGACATCACCAAGGGATTTATGTGCTTGTTGAAAAAGGGTATCCCATTTATATGGGGCGATTTTGCGTAGCTATATTTTGATGTGCTTATGAAGGCTCTTATGTCCTCCCCCTTACATAGTCCTTCGGTCTATAGCAAATACTTCTTGTTGTATCTTGCAGCATCGGAGTCGACTATTGGTGTGGACTTAGTTCAGGAAGATAATGAGCTCCAAGAGCATGTCATTTACTATCTTAGATGTGACTTGGTAGGTCTTGAGCTTAATTATTCACATGTAAAGAAGTTGGCTTTGGCGACCATGTATGCCATCCAAAGAATTTGGCACTACATTTTATTACTCAAGACCACTATGATAACTGAATTTAGTCCATTTTAATATATATTAACCTTACGGATTATCAGGGGAAAAGATAATAAATGGATTGTCACCTTATAGGAATTTGATCTAGACTTTATGTCTACTAAGTCCAATAAACTCTTGGTCTTTGTCGAGTTCATGTCATAGTTTTCAAGTGAAGATAACGACGTTATCATAACGGACTTGTTTGTTGATGAGCACGTTTTTCTTATTTCTTCCAGTGACCCTTGGTATGGGGATATACTTGCGTATCTCAAGACTTTGAAGTTTTCTATGAACTACTTGCAAGACGAGTGACAATGTATTCACCATCAAGTGAAGAATTACCTTATCATCGATGACACTTTGTATCGTTGAGGGTTGATTTGATTCTTCATTGTTGTTTGACTCACAAAGAGGTGGAGAGTGGGCTAAACAATTGTCACAGTGGATCATGTGGCGGTCATCTTTATGGGTTAGCGATAACCCAAAAAATGCTACACATCAAATACTTCTAGCCCGCGATCTTTAAATATTGCATTAAAGTGGTTAAAAAATGTCATTTGTGTCAAAGTTTTACTAGGAAAATGTGTCCACACCCAACTCCATTCTTTCTTGTTGTCATTGTCGGCCCCTTCACCAGGTTGGGTTGGATTTTACGACATGCCACCTGGCTTCATCTAGGGGGCATAGATACTTTATCATGGTTATTGAATACTTCAAAAAGTGGGTGGAGGCCATGCCCACATTTTCTAACAATGGTGAGACTGATACACTTTTCATTTTCAATCATATAATTACTAGGTTCGGAGTTCCGAGAGAGATTGTCACTAACCATGGAAATTACTTTTAAAACAAGATGATGTCAAAGTTGTCCTTAAAGTTGGGATTCAAACAGGAGCATTTTTCTCCTTACTATCACAAGCAAATGGTCAAGTAGAGGTCGTAAATAAATCTCTCAAAACCATTCTCCAACGAATTATCAACGCAATTAAGTCCAATTGGAACTTAATTCTCTACCCGATGTTATGGGCTTATCGAACTTCAGTAACACTGCCACGGGGTTCTCTCCTTTTCAGCTCATTCATGGAGTTGAGGTAGTTCTTCCTATCGAATGTGAAAAACCCGTGTTGAATATAGTTGTTGAGCTCCTTCCTAACATGTATGAGTTAGAAGCGTGTCTTATTCACCTGTAGCATATTAATGAGTATCTTCAAGATGTTGTCACAGCGAATGAGGCACATAAGAAACATGTTAAAATCCAGTATGACAAGTCTGTCTTCTCTAGGATTTTTTGTGAAGGAGATCTTGTTTTAGTCTATGACCAAGGAAAAGATGCTCTAGGGGCAGACAAGTTTAATTCAATGTGGCACAGGCCTTACATTGTGAGGTGTGCCCTAAAGAAAGGGGTTTATGAAATAAAATATTGTGAGGGGAATGTGTTGGTTGAGCCTAGAAATGTCCTCTACCTCAAGAGGTACTACACTTAAACCGCAATTCTTGGGCGTTTGTCCCTTTGTAATTATTGTATATTAATAGTATTAAGGCTAGTTTAGTTTCCTTTTTGCTTCATTTTTTGCTTATTGTGCTTCCGCTCAGTTGGTAGATGTCATTGGAATTGATGGTCTTTATAGGATTTGTGGATGGTGCTATCTATCACACTCAGAATCTCACTTCTCCCAATTGGGTGATTTATCATCCCATGGGTCGGTTGGTGACTTCAAGAGGTGCTTGTCTTGGGCCCGCAACCAACAATGTGGTTGAGTATAACGTTGTGATCAAACTTCTTAGAGAACCCATTTCACATGAAATTCAATCCCTTATGGTTCACTTGGATTCCCAATTGGTTGTGTCACAGTTAAATGGAGAGTATCAAGTTCGTGACCCTACTCTTCTGAAAAAATTCCTGCGAGTATGTCTTCTAGAGTGTTCCTTTGATTTTATAACTTACGTGCACATTCTTAGGATTCATAATCTCATCACTAACACACTTGCTAATTATGTGTTAGATTGGCTTTGTTTCATTCATAAATCGGAAGCATTCATCTATATAAAGCAACTTATTGCACATAGTATTCATATAAGTAAAATCCAATGTAAAATATCTATATATTATTTAAATATCCATCAAGTACAAAAATGTAGACTGTCTTTACAAAATTGGACCTCTAGCCCCAAATATACATATATATGGCCGACACTATATAATCCACAATGTCTAAGTCAAGGGCCCTGCCCCTACATGTGCCTCATGATAACACGCTCCAGTGTTTGCTAGATGCCAGAAGAGTCGGACCCAAATTTGTGGTACCTCGGCCACCTATTATTGCATCCACTCCAGTAGGTCTTCAATTTGTATAATCAGTACTTTGCAAGTGAGTCCATCAAGGCTCCTCTAGACATGTTATAAAACTCTTTTTGTATCCCTCTGAGATGGTCTTCACCTCATCCTCTGCGTCTATATCGGGGGTACCCCACCAGTCGTGACAGTCCAACATCTATGCATTCAAAATATTTGTTAAATCCATAGTCCATGCCAAAAATATTTATTTTTGGTTTTCCTCTTGAGTTCTTAAATGAAAACACATAAAAATTATATAACTTTAAAACTTAAAAGTTGTTAAGTGTCCCTCCCAATGCGACGTTGGGGGTACTGTCATGTTTGGGTCTCTGTTAAATTTTATCCCTTCATAAGGATAGTCATCGATCGTGATAATATTTCATGACCACCGATCAAATAAATCATCACCATATAGGCTAGGGACTCACCCACCCCCCAATATTTGCATTAACTCTGTCCAACGAGCGATCATCGGTTCTCAAATTCTCCTTGGACATACATATACCCACGGACTTATGGTTAGCACTCTCTCTCGAAAAAATTGCATAAGATACTTCCATAGCCAAAGTTCGTCATCCTACTTAGCTTACATTTGCTAAGTTGAGTCTTCATTGACACCAACAATAAGGACCTCCAGTCGAACATTGTAGGTCGCAAGAACTCTACCACGTAGAACATATGCGAGCATGATTATTGGTGTAAATATTATGACCCTACAATCTGTATGATGGTACAAAGGATCATCTTTAAGCTCAATATTTCAATGCTCCTTATCGAGATCTGAGTACCCACCTTTTCGGTATCATACACATTTTTGCTTTGGGATGACTTCATACGCACTCTATTGTGTAAACTGGCGCATATATATGCATCCTAAAGAAGTAAAAGGTGTGTACAGGGCCTAGTATATGCTCCCCGTGCCAAATTGGGGTGCGTATATGGCCTAGTACACGCTCCCCGTGCCAAAGTGGGGCGCGTATATGCCCTTTCTTTCTTAAAATTTAATGAACTAATCAAATTCTTCTCAAATCAAAAATGTAAATGGTCAAAAATGAAGAGAATCGTGAGATTTTTGCCCAGTCTAGATAGCGTGTATTTTCGTTGGGCATAGCTCTCGCAATAATACGATGAAGTTCGAGGTTTTTCCACTCCAAATCACTATTTGGGTAAAAATTTCAAATGATATGGTAAAAAGTTTCATTTTTACTATTTAAACATTTTTAACCCACTTTGTTATTGTTTGGAGCTCTTATTATTTTATTATACCTAATGGATTGACATTCAAACCATGGATGAAGTTTAGTGGTGCAGTTTTTCAAATCAGATGTTTTAAAGCGACGTCTTTTTACCTTTTTGTTAGCATTTTAGTTTGTATTTGACTCTTCAATAGGTAATGTTTTTTATTACTAGCATATAGGATAGGTCATTTTTTTCCCTGCACTTTTCATAATCAGTGTCATTTTTATTTTTTCCTCGGAGTCGATCCCACTTACTTGTGACACAAACCTTCCCAGTTGATTACAAGTGTCGTCTTATCTATTGTAAATCCTTCCTTTTTCATGGGCTCCCTAGATAGTACCTTGCTAGCCATTTTGGCACCCATGTTGAAGTTTTATATAGGCTCGGGAGCCCTATTTAGTCCCACCATGACTTTGTGTTGAGGCCTCATCACTTCTTCTCATTCTTATTATGGCTAATACCTCATGGGAGCTCCCATTTTTTTGTGTCGAGTTGTGATACAACATTGCATTTTCTCACTTGTTCTTTTGATCCTAATGTCAGCTTCAACTTGTTGTTGTTTAGTCAGTTGATTGTGCATTCTCTTAGTTGTCAACCTTTGCATTAATTGTCATTGTGACTTGACACTTGTATCCCTGGAGGAAACATTCCCCTGAGTGTCCATATCCTACATGTGTTTCTTGCATTGAGTATAGGTATGTTCCCTGCACATGGAACTAGTTTTGCTTGTCCGCGACACTCGTTTCCTCCATTGTATAATAGCATTATTTTATTCTTTTTTAGGATTTCATAACATGTAAAAGACAAAAAAAATTAAATATAAAAAAAGAGGATGGGAAATAGTCAAATTCTCGATATGTTTGGCAGCAATCATGTCGCCCTTGAACAAATCACTAAGATTTAAGTCTTCGTCTCAGCAGATTGGGTTCAGTATGGCCCTAGGACACCGAACCATATTCTATGAGTCTTTACTCCTCCAACTAGTTATCCTTCCAGTCACTATGGAGAGTTTGTTGATGCCTCCTATGTCACAGACTTATGTCATTGTTCATTCTTAAGTCTATGCTACCCAAGTCACTTTTGTGTTGTGCTTTTATTCAAGGGAAGGTTTAGCTTGTGTCGACCACTCCTCATAACTCTTGAATTTTCATGTCAACCTTCCCATTGTCAAGTACTTCTCAAAATCAACAAGAATATTTGTCTTATACTCATGCCAGTATGGAAGTTCCTCATTGACTTTCTGATGGCAGGTCAGCTCTTATCAACTCCAACACATTGCTATGAGAGTTTGACCTAGAGTAGCACCTTGGGCCTATTTACATCATTGATAGGTTACCTTTCACTCAACAAATGGCATTCCATCATTGGTCATTGATTGAGCGGTTTCCCATGTGTTCGGTGTCAAGACCTTATTCACACTTTGGGATTCATGCCTTGGGATCCATTTTCCTCATTGGTGGAATTCCTCACCTATGTTTATGGCTTTCATTAGCAGTGATTGCTTAGAGGGTCTCTTCCATTCTTTATTCCATTTAGTGCGTGCAAGAGACATACCCGGTTGTGTGTCTGTCTAATCTTTCATCTGAGTCCTTCAAAATATTTGGCCTTCTTTTATTCCTCGTGTTGGATAATGGGGGATGTCTTAATGCCCTCCTTCCAGTGGATCTCTTCCCATCGACTTTAGCTCATTTTCCCTGGGATCATGATCTAGAGTCCTTTTAATACCTTGGGGTTTACATTCATCAGTGACATGTTCCCTCACTATTGATAGTGGGAATACATCAATGTCCCCTAATCAATATATTATTCAAGTGTTCAATGTCATCTCATTCATTCACACTTGCTAGAATGTACTAGGTACCTTGAATCCCATTATCATTATCAGTGGGTTGTCTCATGTTTGTTAATGATATACAACAATGACCACTAATCAAACGGTGTCTCACTATGTTCGACTTCAAGCTTGTATAGTCTACATCAAAAAAATAATTATGTTTCTCTCATGAAATTTTATTTATGTGTGATACTTTGTTGAATGAGTTAGCTAGATACATGGTTGAAAAAACATTTTTTTAGGATTGGGTGTTTATGATTTCCAATATTTTTTTATTACACCACTCCATCGTACCTATTAACCATGGCAGGGTAATGTTTCTACTAAATCTCGAGCTAGATTTCATCAAATTGCAACATGTAATGTTTGTTATGCCCTTCCTTGGGAAGTGGGCTTGATGGTGTGGTATGATAGGGAAACATTCAAAACTATGTCCAATTTTAAACTTGGAAAACATGCACGAGACAAACATTTTTGGATCTCCTTTGAATTAAAGGTAAGAATCTCTTATTTTTTTCAATTTCCCAAAAAAAAATCATTGTGTTTTATCTCTCATTACCTGTCACTAAACCACACTTTAATATTTTTAAATTGATATTAAAGTAAACATAAAAGAAGACCCATTATTTAATTTTGAGTAGTTTTGTGTGAGGAAATAGATCACTCAAATCCATTGAGACATCCTCTAATATTTTTTAGCTTTCTCTCTTTGGTATGCTTATCCATATTCACACAATATCCTAGGTCATTTCGCTACACCAGTTTTGATATTTTGATCGTAAATCTTCATCCATCAAGTCACTCTAAGGACTTTAGTTCATTTTTCCCCAAACAAACCGTATTGATCCCAAGTAGAATCATTATCTAGAAGAATATTCATTTTGTTTTTTATCCCAATTAAAGGTTTTTCAAAAAAGAGAGATGTTATTTTTCTTATACCATAAGTAAACATCATACATGTATCTCTAGCTCTGGGTCACATCGAGCTAATATATTGATACACGTGCCTTGAATTATCATTGATTTGCGTGTGTTTTATATTAAAACATGAAGAAACTTAAATTTACCCATGATTTCTTGAGGGTAATTACCCTCACTAGACAACTAAATTTCGATGGTGCCAAAATCTAGTAGGTTTAGGTGCATGACTTGTTTGAGAAAATGAGGGACATATTGTTCTACCTTCTAAATTCATTGAAATTAAAAGATACATTTAGGGACTTTATCTATATAGATGTATAAAACACCATAGCCTTGTTGATGATTACCACATATATTAGGTGTTGATGCATAATTATTTTTGCACACTAATAATTGATTGTGCATGTAAATAATGTAGTCATGCACCTCGTGATCATTAAAAATCAGCATTGGGATCATCATAATTAAGTTTTGTAATTGTTGAGATAATGTTGACACACTTAATTCAACCTATCTTGACTTTGTCATGCATTGTCATGATCCTAAGTTGTTAGTAATATTAACTTAGAGAATCTAACTAGGTGGCTTAGTGAACTGCAAATGTGTAACCAATTAGCATTAATTTGATTGCTCTATTAATTGATCTTGGTCCTCATTGTATTATGATGATTGCGATGAGAACATAACTAAGATTTTCCTTTGATCCATGGATGTTTCCTTTCCAAGGTTTTACCACGTAATATCTTGTGTCTTTTTTTAGTTTTCTTCTTCACCATGATCATGTGACCATGAACAATTTCAAACTAGCCAGGAGCCTAATATTTGTAAGCAAGATGGATGATGCAGGAGTGGATACTGTATTTGGAAACAACACTTGCAAGATGGTACGAGGAGCAATGGTGTTGATGAGGGGATTTCGGTGTGGAACTCTGTACAAGTTGTTGGGAAGCACTTATACTAATGGGTGTAACGGTTATGTTGTCCCTGAACAGAGAAATAAAAAAGACAAGACCAATATTGTCCCTGGAAAGAAGACCATGTTGTGGCATCAAAGACTGGGACATATTGGAGAAAAGGGCCTTCGAACACTACACGGTGAAGGTATGGTTGAAGGTATGTCTAATTGCACTCTGGATTACACTACACCTTGAAGGTGCTGGTTGAAGGTATGTCTAATTGCACCTCGATTTTGGATTTCTGTGAACATTGCATATATGGTAAACAATCGAGTAAGATTCCCATTTGCGCTACAAGAGCAAGTGGGATCTTAGAGTTGATAATAATAATGATGGTTTGGACCTATTCCCTGCTCCATCCCTAGGTAACGCGGTATTATGTTTCATTCATAGATTATTTTTCAAGGAACACATGATTTATTTAGAAATAAATTGGAGGTATTTGATAAATTTAAAGAGCGCCGCGGGCTCTAGTAGAAAATCTTAAAATAAAGAAGAAAATAAAGGTATTGAAAATAGATAATGGTGGATAATTCTATGTAAATGAATTCGAAGAATTCCTCAAGAAGTGTGGCATAGCAAGGCGTAAGACTACTCCATACACCTCAACAAAAATGGAGTTGTAGAAAGGGATGAACAAGACACTTATGGAAAAATCAAGGAGAATTCTCAACAGTGGTTCGTTAGGACATGAATTATGGGCATAGGAAGTGGTACAACATGTTACTTGGTCAATCGACGCCTTCATCGGCAGATGATAAAACTCCACAATGGTACTATCCTGAAAGAAACCCTCTCTTCAACATCTTAGGTTAAGTTCGGTTGCGATGCTTATGTACATGTTCCAAAGGAAAATAGGAGTAAGCCGGATAAAAGGTTGAAAAGTGTATCTTTATTGGTTATAAAGATGGTGTGAAAAGGTATAATCTTTGGAACCCATAAAACAAGAAAACTATTTACAGTCGAGATGTTGTTTTCATAGAGGTAAAAGATGTGTCCAAACAGGAATTCTACCAACGCAAGATGAACCTGTGAAAATAGAGTTTGAGTTGGATGATGCAAAATTTGAATCATCCGGAAGAGGAAGCAAAAGAAGAAGAAGAAGAAGAACCTCATACCCCAGCATTGAGGAGATCGCTGAGAGATAAAAGGCAACTAGAAAGGTATAGTCCACATGATTTTCGCTCCAATTTTGCTTTATCTATTATCGATGATGATCCAACCTGCCATGAAGCAAGGAATTTAGAGGATAGTAAACTCGAGAAGAAGGCCATGGTTGAAGAAATGGATGCCTCTCTGATAAGAATGAGGTACTGGATATAGTTGAGCTGCCATTCTGTGCTTGTGCTCATGTTGGTAGAAAATGATTGTTTAATCAAAAGTTTAATGCACAAGGTAAAGTGGAGAAATACAAGCTCAGATAGTAGCAAAGGTTATTCTTAGGTTGAGGGAATTGATTTTGTGAGATTTTTCTGTTAAGTTAACTTCTATTAGATTCCTTTATCTATTGTTGTTGCTTTTGATCTTGAAGTGGAATAGGAATGGATGAAGCATAAACATTCCTGGCTAATGGGGATCCGAAGAAATCTACTCTTGTGCTCAAGGCTTTGTAGCAGCGGGAAAGAAAGAGTTGGTTTTGTGTTAAAGAAGTCACTATATGGTCTCAAGTAAATCACCTAGGATGTGGTACCAAAATTTTAATACATACATCCTTGGATTGGGATTTCCAGGCAGAAGCAGGGTTGATCACCGTATATCTTAAGCAAATTGGTAATCACTTCATTTATGTAGTGTCGCTGTTGATGACATGTTGTTGGTAGAAATAACATGGGATGTTATCAAGGAGGTGAAATCGCAGCCTATCCCTCCAAATTCTTGACATGGAGGATCTCTGTGTTGCTAACTTCATTATGGGGAATGGAGATTAAAAGAGATCATGCAAACAGAAACTCTGGTTGAATCAGAGAAAACATGTTGAGATAATATTGCAGATATTTAATATATAGGAAGTAAATCTACTAAGGTTCCTATTCCTATAGGTGCCGAACGCTGGATCGCTGGGTCCCAAGACACAGGAAGAAGAAGAGGATACGTCCCATGTTCTCGTATGCCGCAGTAGTATGTAGCTTGATGTATGCAATGGTCCTGTACTAGACCGGTCAGTATCACAGTGGGAGTTTTGAGCGTATACGTCAAACCAGTGAAGGAGCATCGACGCCGTTTGTGCTACGCCTTCGCATTCGTGGCACTACTCAGCTTATGGATTGTCTCTACCAAGGAAGATCAGGATTGGACAGAGGGGTTGGACATACATGGTTTTGTTGATGCAAAATGTAATCGGAGATCCGATCGCGGTTATTCTACTATGGTATGTGTTTCTAACCCATTTGAGGAGCACCGGGCTTGGATGAGTAAAAGATGAAAATATAAGTATAATCTCTTAACCACCAACATGCTCACCAAGGAAGCAAGATGGCTACAAAGATCGGTTCGTGCATTGGTTGGCGGCCAAAGCAATGAGAATAGATTGTGGCAGTCAGAGTGAAATATTCCTAAAAGAACTCCACTTTATCATTCAAGACAAAGCATATATTGATGTTCAAACTATCAATTTTGTGAGAGACATGGTTGAGGAAAGAAGGTGTTTGGCCGAAAGGTTGACACTTTGAAGAATGTTGCGCATTCATTGAAAAGTCAGACCACATAAAATTTCTCTTCGTGTAGAGTAACAATGGGAATTGATGCCCCTGGATTTTGACCATATAATCCCTGATCTCCTCGATGAAAACAACAAGTGGGAGAATGTTGCGCTGTGTTATATTCCATTTGTGTGTGTGTGGGCATGTTAGATGGCGACAACCCAGACCGACCCATCCCTCTAGTAGTGGTATATGTGTCACAAAGCCGTGCACTTTCCTATCCTGTAAAGCGTATTCCTCGGTTACTGCCACGCAACGCTCTACATCGTAGCCGTATCGTACCTGGTTCCCAAAAAAATGGGGTTGTTTTTACATTATTTCTTTAACAGCTTTGTAAATTAATTCCTCGATTAAGGGATTAGGGTTTTGGTATCTATGGAATAATTAAAAACATTGTACATTGTATGGTATTCTATGAAATTCAATATAATGGATATAAGAAAGGTTTTCTCGATCGAGGGTTTCCAGTATAAATCTCTATGTAATGCGGTGAATGATCCATTGGTTAATTTATGTTTTGCTTAAATTAATCAATGCATTTGCCACTTCTACATTTAAAACTTACAATTTTCACATAAAATTAAGTGTAATCCTCATTTTTCAAACTTTCAAAGGGAATAATTTCTTCATCCAAAGGAAAAAAAAATTTTCAAAAATATGTATTTGATAGATCTGATAGATATATTGATCCATATTTACTTGTGTCAAATTCCCTTTAGTGTTATTCCTTTCCAGTTTCCTTGCATTGGATCTAATGCTGAATTAATAAGTTCAGTGATAACTTTGCAAGCCAAAATTACACAAGTTGTTTCTGTTTAATTTCAAATCAAATTTATTCACCATCCAGAGAATAAAGTTCTTCAAATCACTAGCAACACCACTTAAAACAATATGATCATACAACAATTGATATCTCTTTACAAACCAAGATTATTAATTTACAACAATCTCTTGTCAATGTGAAACCTAATGTTTCTTTGCTAAATTCAAATGGTTATGTAACATCTACTAACTCATGCTCTCCTCCCATTGTTGCATCTTTGTAGAGTGACATTGATCTCTTATCAAATGTAAGCATGTTTTAAGTAGACTACAAACACCAAAGTGGAAATTGGTGCTTTATGGAGGTAATAACATAGGTCACTCTTTGGTGTCTTTCATAATTTAGCACATGGAATTTATCCTTTTCCACTTCCTCAGTGCTATGCCTTTCATCTCCGCTGGGTCTTTTACTTTCTCCAGCATACAGCGTTCGGCCATTCTTTGTAGCCATAATACAAACCCGCGGTCGGCTTTGTAGATTGCATACCTACACCTCCTCTTCTTCAGCTCGAGTGGGATTTCACATCAAATAATCTCTCAGTATGGGGAGTAATTTTCATATTCCCTAAGTAACTGTGAATCGGCCCCACCGCAATCAAGCACATCAACTCTACCCTTCCAAAGTACTGGCCCTAATCTCTACTTTGGCATAAATAATTGGTCAATTCTCATAACGAGTTTCCCAAAGGCTCTTTGCCTTGTTCAAGGACCTCAGGTGGATGTATTAATTATAACATTGTGTTAGCCTCAAGACGAACCAAGCTCCATTTTTGTATATTTCCTTAAGGAAGTTAAGAAGCATTTGGGAAAATAATTGATGATCCATAAGCTTTGTCAACATGTCTTATCATTAAATATTAATCATTTCCTTGGCCTCATCCTGCTCCTCCATGAGATCCCCTTTCATGTATTTACTAAGAATCTCATCATGTTTATTATTTTCCACAACCATGTTCTCGATCTCTTTCTCATCCATAAGGGTAACATAGGCAATAAACTCTAGCTCTCTCTATTATTGGTTTCCATTGTCCTGCTCTCCCATTTCTTATACCACATCATCATCTTCCTCTTCAACGACGAGTTTTATTGAAACATGTCCTCCTCATCGAAATCAGCCTACCTCTAGATAGATTCTGATTCCTCGCCACTCCTTCTGTTTCACCGTGATCTCCCTCCTCCATGGTCTGCCGGGATTCTCTAAGATATCGATCTTCGCTATCATTGCTCATGAAGATCGTGATACATGTATTCCTCCCTTCACCTCTAAGGGGTTTATAGAATAGCTCTGACGTCAGTGGAGGAATTTCCAAACCGCAATTGTACGTACTATTGTTGGAATATTGTAATACGCCATCTCTCCCAAAGAATCAATTGTATAAGGTGACTAAGAAATTCCTCCTGTCGTAAAGATATTTTTATAAGCCCCCGAGGTGAAGAAGAGGGTCTGTATAAAATATACAGCGGAAATGACTGATATTATGGCAACAAAGGATGCAGAACAATGTCATGAGAAGTCATGGCCCCAGAGAAGGAGATGCGTGCCAGAGTGTTGAGGGAGGGAAAGGATCTAAGTCTATCTTAGAGGGGAGGCCAGTTTGACGAACAAGAGCGATGAGATCCTTTCCATTATGTCGATCATATTTGTGGAAGATGAGGATGTGGCAGAATAAATGGGAGAGCAGGACAAGGGAAACCAAAAGGTAGAGATAAAAGAGCTCGAAATCTTATATGCCCCTTCGGGATTATAAAATGATGAGGGAATGGGACAGGGAGAAGAAGAAACATCATGAACTCTCTTTAAGGTAATGCTAGTGATGATCCCTATATGATCAGCCGAGGCTAAGGAAATGCTTAATATTTAGCGATAAGACATGCTAACAAAGCTTATGGATCATCAATTATTTTTCAAATGTGCTTCTTAACTTCTATTAAATTTACAATATGGAGCTTAGGTCAATATTATGGTTGACACGGTATTATAATTAAGACATCCACAACGGTCCTTTCTTGCTAAATAGGGAAAACGGGTGTTGGGAAGCTCTAACCATATGAAATTCCTCCCCATTCCCAAAGAGCTATTTGATAAGCCCCCCTCGAGGCACAAAAGAGCAGTTGTAGGTGGCTGTGATGCCAAGAATTGATGCCAATTTAGATTATGGTTACGGGAATGACAAGGACGATATCTTGAAGAAAGTTGAGTGACCCACTGAGGGAGGGGAGATGTGGAGGCAAAGCATTGAGGAAGTGACAAAATATCGAGTCCATGTGCTTAAATTATGAGTGGCACTAGAGAGTGACCTATGTTTTTTCCTCTCCAAAGAAAACCCCAAGAAAACTATAATTTTGAGGGTTTGCATAACATAATTTAGTCAATTAAATTGTTTCTCATACATTTCACATAACAACCTATCCTGGATGCATTTTCAATCAAGACTGCTTATAAACAATATAACACACACATGTATATTGTGTTTTCTCAAATCATGTTGATGTTGTTGTTGTTTGATTTATAAATGTATAATAAGTATACTTGATTTCTCCGCTTTTTAAATTAAATTTAAGATGAATCACTCATTAGAATTTATAGTTTCCATATAATCTTTAACTTTACTTTTATCAAATCATTTAATTTGGATTGCTATTGCAAAAACCAACCATTACGTACCATATACTGTTAATTCATTCATATGAATTGTTTACTTCCAAAGCAGATAATATGTCATGAAACATAATTATTAAGAGAAATTGAATTACAAAATTATTTTTCTCATTTATTTTTTATTTGATAACATTATAATAATTTGTTCATAATTACTGGCAATTGTTAAATTTTATTAATGATGGTTCCATGGTCTAAACATTCTTTGCCCATTACATCAATAACTGTCACACATCAAACAACCTACCAAATACAGTTGAAGAAACAAACGTCTACCATTTTAAAACACTGTTAAAACATTCAAAACATGGCTCTGCACACATACATGCTGTTCTGAGCAACAAAACAGAAACAATGCACGATTATTATATACATGCACCCACTCCAAATAAACAACACTTATATAAACATGTCCCAGATCCATGGACACAACCACCACATTACATTCCCAAACCTATTCAAATACTGCAGTCTACCAACACCATTCGGGAAACTATCTTAGAACACTTGTCTGTCCCAACCATGTTTCACACAAAAATAAAATTTGACATGAAGTCATTATATAACATGGACATATGATAATTTCCCTCCCAAAAAATTTAACTTTACATAGTGTGCATGCATCCTATGACATTAGAGTTCCATGTAAATTTTACAATTACTAAAATTCATTCTCATATTTTTTGTAATCATATAATCAAAATTATTTTGTTGAGTTTTATTAGTACATATGTCTTATCAAATAACTAATATACAATTATCATTTGTCCTCCACAATTAATCCTAATTGATCCTTAAATAAGTGATGCTTTCCATATTCCTTTTGTGAGCCTATTTGATATTATAAGGCCCTTTGCATCATGAATAATCCATAAAGCATCAAATTTAAGGGAAGAGACATTATTTTTCACATGTGGGTCGTATTAGGCCCTAATAAAATCCCTAGTGTGCAAAGATTATAATGGCTTAGGTTCATTATTAATATATAAAAATAAAATAAAATAAAAAATATTAAGCAAACTCAATAAATAAAATAAGCAAGAGCCCATGTGTAGAAGTTATAGGGAGCTTAGTGCCCATCTTCGATGTAATGATTGTAATATGCAACCAACCATTTTATAAAACTAATGTTGAATTAAGCAAAACATTTACATTAGTTCCATTGAAAATCCAAAAATACAATTACTCAATCATATTTTTCTTACATCCCAAGGGGACGTCTAAAGGTAGACACAATGCAAGGTGTTTTTGACGAGTCGTTGGTGGTCTACGAAAGTTATAGTTTATCAACAACTCATCACCAAGAGACAAATGTGTGTATTGCATGCACAACAACAAATATGGATGCCTTCCTTTTCATAAAGAACTCTTTGTCATTGCAGTGTTCCTCAAAGGAACAATTTGCATTGAATAATGAGGCCCTCCAACTATTTATGAACCATGCAATGTTCCCATGAGTTCATGGATGATCACCGATATATAACTATAAGTTTTAAACCTGTGAAGTAAAGAAATGCATACAGATTCTAAGCAAAACATAAATTAATCAACGGCTCACACATATAGTACATAGAGATTTATTCTGGAAACCCTTAACTGAGAGAAAACCAACCTTCCTTGGTGTCACACCTCTCAACTCTTCATTGTATTAATTTCACCATTCACAATACAATATATACAATATTTTAGGTATCCCGTAGCTACCAAAACCCTGATCCCTTAATCCAGGATTAATTTAGGAAACTGCTAAAAATAGCAAAACTGTTAAAAACAACAACAACACACACACATGCAAGGAATATAATGTACCTACCCAACATTCTCCCACTTGTTGTTTTCTTTGCATACAGGGACTCACAGGATTACATAGTCAACAATACAGAGCAACAATGCCCATTGTTTCTCTACACCAAGAGAACTTCTCAATGCTTACATACTTTGTTAATGAATCTGCAACATTATTCAAAGTGTCAACCTTCTCCATCAACACCTTCTTATCTTCAACCATGTCTCTCACAAAATGATATTGAACATCAATATGATTTGTCTTTGAATGATAAGCTAGGTTCTTTGCCAAGAATATTGCACTCTAAATGTCGCAATCTAACCTTATTGCTTATTGTACCAACCCAATACCTAAACACAATCTTTGTAACCATTTTGCTTCCTTGCATGCATGAGTGGATGCCATGTATTCAGCTTCTATAGTTGAGAGTGCGACAGTTACAACCTATCTTTTGCTCATCCAACTGATTGCTCCTCTGAATAGGTTAAACACATACCCACTTGTAGATCTTTTGTGATCCAGATCTCTAGCCTAGTCTGCATCAAAAAACCCATGCATGTTCAACACTTCGTCCAATCATGGTCTTCCTTGGTAGCACAATTCAGAGCTATAAGTGCCACGCAAATACTTGAAAACCCTCTTTACTCATGTTCAATGCTCCTTCCATGGTTTTGACATATACCTGCTCAAAACTCCCATTGAATGTGCAATGTTCGGTCTAATACAAATCATTCCATACATCAAGTTTCCAACCGCACTAGCATATGGAACATGGGACATGTCCTCTTCCTCTGCATGTGTCTTGGGAAATTTCTCTGCATATAACTTTACACCAATAGGAATAGGAACCTTAACCTATTTACTTTCCTGCATATTAAACCTTTGCAATATCGTCTCAACATATTTTCTTTGATTCAACCAGAGTTTCATGTTTTGCACGATCTCTTTTAATCTCCAATCCCATAATGAAGTTAGTAGCACTGAGATCCTGCATGTCAAAATTGGAGGATAGCTCTGATTTCACCTCCTTGATAACATCTATGTTGTTTCCTACTTGCAACATGTCATTGACATACAACACTACATAAATGAAGTAATTACCAACCTGCTTGGAATATACATAGTGATCAGCCATGCTTCTCACAAATCCCAGTACAAGGATGTATGAGTCAAATTTTTGGTACCACATCCTAGGCGATTGCTTCAGACCATATAGTGACTTCTTTAGCTTACATACTAGCTCTTTATTTCCCTTCACTGCAAATCCTTCTAGTTGCTTCATGTAGATTTCTTCATCCAAATCCCCATGTAGGAATGTTGTCTTCAAATCCATATGTTCTACTTCAAAATCAAAAGCAGTAGCAACATATAAAATAAATCTAATAGAAGTTAACTTGGCAACAAGAGAAAAAAATTCACCAAAGTCAATTCCATCTACCTGGGAATAACCTGTTGCTACTAACTGAGCTTTGTGTTTCTCCACTTTTCCTTCTGCCAACTTATTCTTAAACACCCATTTGTTGTCAGTGTCCTTTCTTCTAGTTGGAAACTCAACTAGATCCCATGCCTCATTCTTATCCAAGGCATTCATCTCTTCAACCATGGCCTTCTTCCAGAGTTTACTATCCTCTGAATCGACTACTTCCCTGACAGTTCTGGGATCATTATCAGTAATAGATAAAGCAAAATTAGCACAAAAATCAAGTGGAATGTACCTTTTTGGTTCCCTTTTTTCCCTCATTTATCTCCTCAATACTAGAGTATGAGGTTCTTCTTCTTTTGATTCATCTTCTTCCATTGGTTCATATTTTGCATCATACAACTCAAACTTTATTTTCTCTAGTTCTTCTTGTATTGGTAGGAATTCTTGTTTGGGAACATCTTTAACCTCTCTAAAAACAACATCCCAACTATAAATAGTCTTCTTAGTTTCTAGGTTCCAAAGATTTTAACCTTTCATACCATCTTTATAACCAATAAAGATACACTTTTCAACTTTATTATCCAGCTTACTCCTTTTTTCCTTTGGAACATGTACATAAGCATCACAACCAAACACTCTAAGATGTTCAAGAGAGGGTTTCTTACCAGTCCATACCTCGTGTGGAGTTTTGTCCACCAACGCTGACGAGGGTGATCTAATTACCAGGTAACATGTAGTACCCATTGCCTCTTCCCATAATTCTTATCCTAACTCAACACCACTGAGCATGCTCCTTGATTTTTCCATCGACGTCATGTTCATCCTTTCTGCAACCCCATTTTGTTGAGGTGTGTATGGAGTAGTCTTCTGCCTTACTATACTGCACTTCTTACAGAACTCTTCGAATTCATTCCCACAAAATTATCCACCATTATCTGTCCTCAACACGTTTATTTCCTTCTCTATCTGATTTTCTACTAGAGCTTAAACTCTTTAAATTTATCAAATACCTTCAATTTCTTTCCGAGAAACTAAATCCATGTGTTCCTTGAGAAATCATCTATGAATGAAACATAATACACAGATTTACCTAGTGATGGAACATGCATAGGTCCAAACACATCACTATGTATCAACTCTAAGATCCACTTTGTTCTTGTATCACCATATGAGAATCTTCCTCAATTTTATTTACCATATATGCAATGTTCACATAAATCAAAATCCAGGGTGAAATTAGACATGCCTTCAAACATACCTTTGTCGTGTATTGTTCAAAGGCCCTTTTCTCCAATATGTCCCAGTCTTTGATGTTGTAGCGTGTTATTTTTTCCAGGGATAGTATGGATCTTATATTCTTTATTTCTCTACTCAGGGACAACAGAACTGTTACACCCACCAGTATAAGTGCTTCCCAACAACTTGTATAGAGTTCCACATTGAAGTCCCCTCATCAACACCATTTCTCCTCTGGCCATCTTGCAAGTGCCCTTTCCCAATAAAGTATCCACACCTGCACCATCCAACTTACTTATCGATATTAGGCTCTTGACTAGATCTCGGATGTGCAAAACTTCAGGGATATTTCTAATCCTTCCATCTTTTAGCAACAACTTAACCCTTCCACATCCCATGATTTTGGTTGTCGAGTCATCTCCTAGGAAGACATCACCACCACCATATTTCTCATATTCACTGAACCACTCCATGTGAGGAGTCATATGAAATGATGCACATGAGTCGATCAACCATACATCATGATTTGCATGCGTACCTATAGATGCTAGGTAAACATCACCTCTTTCTTCTATGGAGGTTTTTGCCTCTGTGGAAGAGGAATCATGATATCCCTTTGCTTTATCAACTTTCTTAAACCTACAATCTGTCTTATAATGCTGTTTTACCACACTTCCATCATTCCCTCAAATATTTTCCTGGCGATTTAGACCTACCTTTAGATTTAGATCTCTGCCCCCGAAGACTTTTTTGTATCCCTATATTTGGGACGACCTATTACAGATAAAGAATTTGTGCTACGACCATCCATGCTTTTCCACCTCATCTCTTTTGATAACAAGGATCAAACCACATCCTCATAATTCAATGCAGATTGAGCAGTACTACCAATTGCTACAACCAAATTACCCGAGGAGTCTAGCAAAGAACATAAAAAAGTAATACACTTATCTTCTTCTACAAGTGTAATATTAAGAGATCCAAGTTGACTTACCAGAGTATTGAATGCATTTAGATGCTCTGTCACAGAATCTCCATCTTCCATCCTAAGATTATACAACTTATTTTGAAGAAACAACTTGTTTACCAGGGACTTTGACTCATACAAATTCCCCAACTGATACAGGTGGATATTGGTGGCCACCCACCTATTCCAACCGGCTCCTCGTGTTCATTTTTGTTTAGCACGTTCTTTTGTACTACTTTGTAATTGTGGGTTCTACACTTCTTGGAATGTCAGAACCCCCACACATCCTCTAGGTGGATACGGGTGGCCTCTCGCCTAATCCAACTGGATTATTTTATATGTTTTCATGTTAGCACATCTTGTTGTACTTCTGGGGTCGTTTTGGGGCCCTAAACATTGTTTTTTTGTCTCAACACAGTCAAACTACAAACATAGTCAGAGTTTGATGATGGAATGTGTAGTTATCTGAAAGACCTTTCCAACGGGCTATTACACGCCTAAAACGAAGGTCGTATGCAAAAGTTACGGCCCTAGGAAATTGAGGTACCAAATTACACCAACTTACCTTTAGGGCCCACATGACTTTTGGTGTTTCACCTTCTAGGGTTAGGTTTTTGGATGTCTAGGGTTTTGGCATTCATGAGTAATATAAAAAGGTCCTATGGAGCCTCATTGTAATCCATTCTACTCAGACAGATGTGCATAGCATCCACATCTCTTCTTAGAGATAGCTACCACCATTCGAGAAAGTTTTAGTTCTGCAGTTTTACAATTTCAGCCTATTTTATTATTTAATAGAAGATAACGTTCACTGGATATTTGTGTTATTCTCCATATCTCTGTGTTTATTGTATTCAGTCTGTTAATCAGTTTGTTCTGCTCCTAAATCTGAATCAGTGGTATCAGAGCGGTCTGCTCTTCATTTATTTTTCTGTGTGCATGTCCCCGACAAGATCTGGGTACAAGAAGTTGGGACTTGAACCAATCGAGCCATTACATGATCGGTCGGTATGAGCCTAAAAACAACCCATGGGAGACAAAAAGAAAGATGATGGAGCAGGAGATCCTATTAAAATGTTGCTCAAGGAAGCCCTCGCACGACAAAGAAACAAAATGATGGAAAACTTCATGCAGATCCTTCGACGACTACCCACAGGAGAAGCATCTTCATCAAGTGGCCACGCAACCCCCTTCAAGGTACAGGTAAATTTTTATATTCCATTATTTGAAGGACTGATAGATGCGGATGTTGTAGATAAATGGTTGAATCTGCTCGAAGGATATTTTTCGGTCCACAATTTTTTCGATAGGGAAAATATCACTTTTTCACTCTTTAAGGTCGTTCCCCATGTTAAAGACTAGTGGGATACTTACTCTGAGCAAAGGGTCGTGGAGGAATCTACAATATTTGTGGTGGTCCCTACATGGGATTCCTTCCGGGACGCCATTAAAGAACAGTACCACCCTGTTGGAAGCTACGAGGACCAGTACACAAGATGGACCACCCTATGTCAAGAAAGGGACTAGACAGTACCAGATTTCACCAATATTTTCCATACCCTACGCACCACACTGGGTATCAAAGACTCTGAGCATCATCCGGTGCTCAAATACAGTGGTTGTTTGCATAGATACATTCAAACATAAATGGAGTTCATGGACATCGCCTCTTTGGGCACGACTTACAGATACGATGTCAAGATCAAGCAGAAATTTAAGCAGAAACGGTGAGAGTTTGGATCTACAAACCCCTCACAGCCGAAGCAGGGAAAAGGAAGCCCCAACCCACATAGCAAGGGACCAAGTCGAGATGGTATCCCTCAAGACAACCATTCCAAGGTGCAACATGAGAAGGTCAATGAGAAGATGAAGAAGGACACGGGAAAATGGAGTGAGTACCATAAAAGTACCTGGCACAACACCAAAGAATGTCTCTCCAAGCAGTCCCTCATGGTCGAGATGAAGGCTTCTGAATCAGAGGTTGATTCTGATTCTGAGTCAAATCTTGAAGGAGGGAAGTAGATTATCGATGTTGAACCCAATGCCACTGTCACTACCACCAAATTCTGACCGAGTGAACCAGAATATCCAGAGGAAGAGGAACGCCTCTTTCACTTGCAGATGTGGGTCAAGGGGGCTCCGATTCATTTCATTGTCGACAGCGATAGTCAGAAGAACTTGATTTCAGCAGAGGTCATCAAGCGGTTGGACCTGCCAACGAAACTGCATGCACAACCCTACACCATCGGTTGGCTTCACAAAGGAAGAGATATATGTGTCAGCCAATAGTGTCGTCTGCCCTATGGCATCAAGCCTTTCAAAGATGAGGTACTGTGTGATATTACTCCTCTTGAATTTGTGATGTTCTTTTATGATGACCACATTTGTGGAAGCGTCATGTTGTGTATGATTCTAAACCCTATAGTGTTATTATTACTTTGTGTAGACAATTGTACAGGATCCCATAGGTAGCGTCGCCTACTGTTATTTCTTTAATCTCTGCTAAGCAATACAGTAAGGTCATTTCACAGACCAGGAAGTTCATCTTCTTTGTGATTTGTGCTCACAATAAGTCGAAGGTCGCGGCCACATATGTGGAATCTACACAGTGCCTCTCTTGACAACAAAAGCAAGTGGACAGGATCATGGAAGAATACAGAGACATCTTATCCTCACCTACAAGGGTACCAACACATTGCCACATCGAGCATCCAATTGATCTAACCCTCGGCACACCTCTGCCTAATGGACCAGTCTATCGGTGCTCGCTAATGGAGAATGACGAAATAAGGCGTCAGATCCGAGAGCTTCTTCAAAAGGGGCACATCGAACCCAAATCCTCCCCTTTCGAAAGCCTAATTGTACTGGTGTAGAAGAAGGACGGGACTTGGCAACTCTGCATTGATTACAGAGCCTTAAACAAAATCACAATCAGGAACCGCTACCCCATTCCCAGGATTGATGACCTTCTTGAAAAACTCAAGGGGGGGAATTTCTTCAACAAGATTGACCTAAAGTCTGGCTACCACTGGGTTCCCATCGAATCAACTGATGTATGGAAGACAACCTTCAAGTCTAAGGAAGGTCTCTACGAATGGCTAGTCATGCCCTTTGGCTTAACAAATGCACCAACCACTTTCATGAAGTTGATGGATGATGTATTGAGACCCTTCACTAACTCCTTTGTGGTGGTATATTTGGATGACATCCTCATCTTCAGCAGAACGTGGGAAGAGCACATGCTACATATTCAGCAAGTTTTAAGCACTCTACAACAGCACAAGTTGTATGCCAACTTGGAAAAATGCTCTCTTGACATTGACAGGGTCCAATACTTGGGCTACATTGTTAATGATCATGGAGTACATGTTGATCAAGCTAAGATCCAAGTCATCTGTGACTGGACAGTCTCGACCACACTGACTGAGCTTCGGAGCTTTCTAGGCCTAGCCAACTTCTACCGACGGTTCGTGTTGGGATTCTCCCATATTGCATGAGACCTCAACCAGGTGACCAAGGGCAGTGGTAGGGACAAGTTTGTGTGGGGGAAGGAGCAGCAACGAGCATTCGATGATCTGAAGCATCGCTTGTGCCCAGCTCTGGTACTCTCCTTGCTTGATCTGCAACAACCATTCGAGATTGAGACCGATGCATATGACTATGTTGTGGGTGCAATTCTCACTCAGTACGAGCATCTGGTGGCATACCATGGTGAGACACTCTCTGATACTATCTAGAAATACCCCACCTATGACAAGGAAATGTATTCCATTGTATAAGTCTGTCATCAATGGAAACATTACATTCTGGGGAAAGAGACAATCATACACATTGATCACAAGCCTTTGCAGTTCATACAAACACAGGGTAAATTGCAGAATGGCCACCATCAGAAGTGGTCCACCTACCTCCAACAATTTCATCTCAACATTAAGTATAAGATAGGTATCTCCAATCGTGTCGTTGACTGGCTCAGTCAGCCCCCTGTGGCTGCACTGACCACTATGCTCCATTCCTATGGACATGAAGCCTCTGAGTGGCCCCAACTTTGTTAGCAAGATCCAGACTTCGCCACCACATATCAACTCTTGGGTATATGTTGAAGTGTCATTGATTTTCACATTCAGGACAGACTCTTATGCCACTTGGGCCATCTCTGTGTTCCTACAAGTGAGCGTGCAAAGCTGATTTGGGAAGCCCACTACAGTCGGGTGGTAGGACATTTGGGCATAGATAAAAATGTGGTCGTTCTTCAAAAACATTTTTATTGGCCAAAACTTCGATAGGACGTCAGCAAGTATATCAGATCTTGCACTTCCTGTGCCATTTCCAAGCCAGCCATCAAGAATCAAGGCTTATATACCCCTCTTCTGATTCCTGAGAATCCTTGGGAATCCATATCAATGGATTACATGTCTGGATTGCCATCCACCAAGCAAGGAAATGACTATGTGTTTGTGGTCGTTGATCGGTTTTCGAAGTTGGCCATCCTCACAACCTGTAAGAAGAATGTCACAGCGACAGATACTACCAAGCTCTTCTTCAAACGAGTGTGGGTCCACTTTGGGATACCATGGACCATCATCTTTGACCGAAACAGTAGGTTCCTCAACACCTTTTGGTCGAGTCTCTGGTCTTTGTTGGACACCAAGCTCACAAAATCCACTTCTTTCCACTCCCAAATTGATGGCCAAACAGAGGTCGTCAATCGGATGATTGTGCACATCATGCATGTGTAAAATTATAAGAATCCGCGTAAATGGGACGAGAGTCTCCCTTATGTCCAACATAGTTATAGCATGGCTCTTCATAGTTCCACCGTCCATAGCCCATTTCAGATGGGTATAGGATTCCAACACTTATGACCCATTGATGTTGTACTCCCTCTTTCCACCACACAAACAGACTCTTCCCTTGATCGGTATGTGATCGACAAAGCCACCAAATTCATTGAGCATATTTAGCGCATCCGCTATCAGGTCCGGGAGATTTTGCAGAAACCCAATGCTAAGTACAAGCAACACCATGATCAACACAGGGTACCACACTAGTTTCAGGTTAGCGAAAAAGTTTGGTTACATCTACAGAAGGAGCATCTCACCGGTCCCCATCGGAAGCTTCGCCCACTTTGTTATGGGCCTTACACTATCACCAAGGCTATGGGTAGCAATGCTTTTGAGCTCAACAGTCCACCCTTCCTTGGTCTGCATCCAATATTCAATGTGGACCTCCTTCGGCCATATTTTCCACCATTATTGGACACTTATGAGATCGCAGAACAACTGACACCAACAGAGCTCAACCATGGCTGCATGGAACAAGCATCCACCGATCAGATCGTGGACACACAGGTCAAGGGAACTCACCATCAACGGATCCAGCTTTATCGGGTTGTCAAGGCAGGGCAACTCCTACACCAAGGCAAGTGGCTCACCCAGAGCCAAATCCAGCAGAAGTTTCCTCACTTGATGGGGGAAATCAATGCAATGGATACCATTTCTTCCTAAGGAGGGAGGATTGATCCATGTGGATATTGGTGGCCACCCACCTATTCCAACTGGCTCCTCCTATCCATTTTTGTTTAGCACGTTCTTCTATACTGCTTTGTAATTGTGGGTTCCACACTTCTAGGGCTATCAGAAGCCCCACACATCCTCCGGGTGGATACGAGTGGCCTCTCACCTAATCCAACTGGATTATTTTGTATGTTTTCATGCTAGCACATCTTATTATACTTCTGGGCCCGAAATGTTGTTTTTTTGGCTCGTTGTTATCACTGAAATTTCATTCGCAAATAGTTACAGGAATCCAGCATCTTCAAACAACTATTAGTTCACCCATGGACCAAAAATCACCAAAAATGCATTTCCAAAAGCTCCAAAACTATACAACCAGTTATAAAATCAGCATGCGCTAAGGATATACAGGAAGTGCGCGCACGTGCGCCAGTCGAAAACGTCGGAAAAGCGCACATGTGCCCAATGCACGAATGTGGACGCAAAAAGCCGCACACAACTCAGAACGATGCATTTATGATATTGGTCGGCCTCCCACCCACTTCTGGTTCATCTTCCAAGTCGATTTTACATCCAAATATTGACTGAATCTGGCTGGGTGGTTGGTCAAAGACCTAAAGGTGCCCTAAATAGCCACTTGTTCACACTAAAAGTTGGTTGAATAATGACTCAAAGTTATGCTATAAAAGGAAGCCATGGGTGCACTACATTTTCAAGGAATTCATTTATATTGTTATGTTGTTGGTATTCTCTTGAAGGATCCTCTTTCCTCATCAAGAGTATGCTAGCACCATTACACTTAGTCATTCATATCACCTCTAGAATGAATGTGCTTTGGATTCTCTTCACCATTTCATCCTAGTTTCTCATTTGTAAGAAGAGCTCAATATTTGGGGGTTCAAGAGCCCTCCCTTGGAGGAAGAGGGCACCCAAAGTCTCTATTTCTTCTTGGTGTTTTCTTTCCACTATTACAATCCTTTCCATTGGTGGCATGAGTCTTGTTTTTTCCTTGTCCTTATGTTCTTATGCACTATAGTTTAATTGTTTTTATCATTCTTAGTTTAATTCTTTTCTTACCTTTTATGCTTTATCTTTCTAACCCTTTTCTTTACTGCTGTCTTGCCTCGCTGACCCAACTGAGCTTGTAAGCACCATTATTTTGCTCATTTAGGTGACAAAAGAGGTGCAACAGATTGGCAACTCCACTGGGGAAAGGTATCAATTTCCTACCCCATTTGGGTTATTTTAGCTCTTCTTTTTGTTTATTTAACCTGCAAGTACCATAATTGGCCCAAGCCGACCTGCAAAACATCAAATTCAAAGCTGAGTTAAGAGAATTCCATCTGGAATTTTCTTCACGATCACGTGACAAGTGTGTGTGGGTTTATCGGCCCACAGTTGTACATCGTGTGCACGTGCGCCAAAACCACTATATTACTCAGCGCCTTCTATGCACCTGCGCCCATAAGTCTCTTTTAGTTCACGCATTGGCGCTCAAAGTGCCTCTGTCTATTCTGAGACCAGGGTACCTGTGCAGAAAAATACACATTGTAAGATTTTTGTGATCTATGGAGGGCCCATAGCCTTCTTAAAATTGATTCCATGCATATTGTAATCTGCACCACACTTACATTCCCTCTCCATATAAAGGGATTAGTCAAAACATAGGCACTTAGGGGGTTAAAATCATAATTTTTTCCTCTTTTTTTGTTTTCATGTTGCCACATGGATGGCTTTCTTTGATTAAAGGTTAAGTGGGAATCATTCTATATCACATTTAAAACTTGCATTGGGACCAGAAATTGGATATCAATCGTTGAGTATGCTCTTCTCTCTCGCTCCAAAGCAATCTTGAGAATCAAAAAGAGGTTGAGGGACAATTTCATCTCCCTTAAAAAGACAAAATCTTTAAGAGAGGACAACAGCCCCCCTCAGGACTCCTCTCAGTTTATTTTTCAAACACATCTTAAAATTGTAAGGGCCCATACATGCCCACATGCTACAAAGATAGGATAGTGTTGAAATTTACTTTCTTAGATTAAATCACTAGGGAAGTTTAAAGCTTTTGTAACGGGCCCATACATGCCCACATGTCCACAATCTAGGATAGTTTCAAAGCTTTCTTAGATTAAATCACAATAGGGAGTTAAAGGAATAGTAAGGACCCACATGTCCACATGCTATTTTCCTAGGGACTTTAAAATTCTGCAAGGTTGTACCAATGACACATAGTAACTTAGGTAATCAAAACTTGTAAGGACCAAGCAAAGTCCACATGCAGTAAGGTGACACCTAAATTATTAAAAAATTGGCACACTTTCACTTGTTCACACACAAAGTTCACAAATCACTCAAATAGTATTATCTAGAAATCGTGGAGGTTGAAGTAAGTTTCCTCCATTGGGATTCCGAAATGCCCCACCCATTCTCTTGACAAGACTATCCACTCCCACTTAATTTCAACGAGGTTGGTTTACACCCCCAATCTCTCAAACAAACACACCTAAAATCTTTCTAAAAACTCACTAAGTTTTCCTCCATAGGAGGTGCCAAAAGAATTTTTTTAGTCTAGGTAGGATCTCGGGGATAGGCATCCAAATAACTCCCCGTTATCTGGTTCTCACATTGTCAAAACACTAGAAGTTGACAAATAGGGAACTTTTAAATCCTCCAAGTCAAGTGTTCCTACACCATAAGGTAGGGATATACCCATGAAGGGTTGAAGGCCCAGGTCCGGTTGTTCTATGCGTCCCCCCTTGAGGCACCCACCTCTTGGACGGGATCCATCCCGTGACCCATTTCTTAGGCCGAAAATCTAAATGTCGCACTTTAACCGAGGTACCTAGTGACCAAAATTTAGGACATCCACCCAGGTGGCAATTGTGGGCTACAATTGCACCTTGATCAGATTTTGTGCGGCTATTAGGAAATATCGCCAGCTCTTTCAGGATATACCCCCTCTACCCCTTATTATAATTGATTGCTTCATCCTTCACTAGTTTCTCTTTCGGTGGCTTCAAACCCCGTTGTCGAGTGCTATTGGAAGGTCTAGTTTTATTTGAGAGGAAGTACGTTACATCTTTTAGGACATGAACATTTGTTTTCTTTGTTCTCCCACGCAGACAAAATCCACCTATCCACATATATGCTTCTTTATCAAATTACTTTATGCATGATGCCCTTCTGATTACATCTGATTGGGAAATATATTTTGAAGGTTCAAAAATTGCAGCAAAGGCTCTTGTTCATTTATTGCTCTCACCACCATTCACACACATCCACTCAGCTAGTCAGACATCATAGGGGACCGACAGAACCCTCATTGTTCCAGACGCCTGCTAAATCTCCCTCATATTCTAGGGGGAGTTCCTAGTCTTTCCAACTCATAGGCTCCACCTTGTCACACCCTTATGAGTGCCATTGTCTTAGGATCAGCTTTTATTGGTTCCACCTTACTTGGGTCCACTTCCCAAGGTCAAACATCCCCACACTCTCATTTCCACGGAAGTAGGGGACCAACTTCTTCTCAAGGGGGAAGTACAAACCCACCTAGTCCCCCTCAAGGGCCAGGTACGCAAAACACTCACACTATGGCTGGAGCTAATCCTCCACCACCACCTCAGATGCCTTACTTGGATTTCCTCAACATACCAGATCTAACTAAACTTACCAATGATCCTATATTGCACAACCACACATGGCCTGCAATGCCTACCAAACTCCCTTTAGACATCCCAAAGTTTGAAGGAAAACGGGGAGACGATCCTGCCAACCATATCATGACCTTTCACTTATGGTGCTCTTCAAATAGCATCACAAACGATTCTGTCCGATTGAGGTTATTTCAACGTACACTCACTGGCCCATCAGCTAAGTGGTATGTAGAAGAAAAATCTGGGTCCCATGTGACCTTTGAATCCTTGGCCAAAGAATTCTTGACCTTCTTTCAACAACCAATTCGTCATGACAATGGCCTCGAACTACTCTCAGAATTTAAACAAACCTCCACCATGCACATCGCTGACCACATTCACGAATGGCGTCGGTGGCATAGTCTCTGCAAAGCTGAAGCTACTCCACAACAATGTCTCAATTGGTTCCTCAAATCACTTGTTTCCCTCCTTGCCAAAGATGTGGCTGCCACCTTCCCCTAGTCTGAAGAAGAAGCCATTAGCAAGGCCCAATAGTTCGAACTCATCCATTCCCAGTCAGGATACTTATATACAGTACTCCCTGATGCCCCGAGACCCATGCCATTCGGCTAGGACAAACCTAGGATGTCTCACTCAGCGGATGGATTGATTGGTACCACTACAAACCACAATTCACATCCCCAACAACCACCAATGTATGGAACCCCTCAGTATCCATCGGCATATGGAGGAATACCTTATTATCCTCCTCCCCCTTATCAACAACCATACCCTGTTACCCTACCTCCACCCATAAATGGACCCCCGCCGGCACCCACAGTACACCCACTTTTCCAACCAAGTTCTGGTACCGCCTCTACCACAGCTTATACCCTAAGCATTAGTGAAAGAACCACACCTTCCTATGTACCCTACGAATCATCACAACATAATCCGTACTTTCCATTTCCTGTTCCCCCACAACCCATGGCTCCACCACAAGGACACCCACATGCTGAGGTTAATTTTGTTCAGCTCTCTCCCATTCATCAATACCAAAATTTTGAACAACTGAATATGGCCAACTCAACCCATCGGTCGAATAATGCCAAAAAGAAAGGAAAAAACTGAAACAATTATTATCCAGGGCAAGGAGGAAACCATCTCCAACAACACCAATCGGCTGGGGGCAACCAGAATCCAAGGAACCAGAACCCTCAAGGGGACAATAACAACAAATGCCAAGGAAAGAACAACAACAATATTCAGACAAACTTCCCTTGTGCTCTTTGAGGTGATTTTGGTCACTATACTCACCATTTCCCCCAAATCGCTGACTTTAAACAGATGAAAGACTCTATGAATGGACCACATCCCTCAACACCGCCTGCCCCTCCACAGACCCCACAACAATATGTGCAGCAACCACCCCCAATTGTGCTACAAAACCCCATTCCACACCAAGGGGTGATAAATACCCAACAAGACATGTAGCCTACCCCACCATAGTTGGGATAGTATCCCAATACGGGAAATCCTGTCGATCGCACTATCCTCCTCACCAGTGAGGAAGAAGTCCTTCTGCAAATGCGTAATCATCAATATAGCACACCCCCTAAGTCTGCTCCCACCACCTCAGAAGCAACCTGAGTCACAACTCAACCCCCCTTAATGATTCCTCGCCCTAATACGGAAATACCCCTTCGTATTCCTTGCATCCCATTGCGCAGAAATGTCCACAACCCTCGGGCTAGGGCGGCTCATAATTACAGTTTGGTCAATGACTTGGCACAATCTCTGGCTGCCATATCAGTCTTAGAAGTCCTTCAAACTTGTCCCACTCAGCGGAAGTCATTACTTTGCGCCTTGGGGGCAGTCGACCCTGTTGATACCTGACTCATCACATTTGATCTCTACAGTGGAGAACCTCGCCTCCCCGCTCTTATCGCTTTTCAAATCCCCGTGAAAATACGAAACATTACTGTTCATCGATGCATCATTGATGAAGGTGCATCCACATGTATCATGTCCAAATCCATATGGCAGAAACTTGATTCCCCCGAACTCATACCATCTGCCATTACCTTAAGAGATTATGATGGATGACCATCTTCTCCCAAAGGGCTCTTCCAAAATGTCCCTATAGAACTCGGGGGCAAAACCATTCTCATTGATATTGATGTTATCGATGCCCCACTCGATTACAATATCTTGTTCGGTCGTAGCTACATGTATGCTATGAAGGTAGTTGCTTCTTCTGTAGTTCGAACCATGATGTTCCCCCATAATGAGAAGATTATTACTATCAATCAAGTTTCACATTATGAGCCTAAACCTTCTGCCAACATCAATAATATCCTCCCATTCGTCCACACTAATCCCGATACATACCCACTCATCGAGATGGGCCCCGGAATTTTCAAAGACCCATCCTTGCTTGGGACGTACCATGGCACACCACCACTCATTCATCCTTCCAATCAAGTATGTGTTGTCTCATCCAACGAAACTAAATATATTCTCCTTCCCACCGAGGCCTCTTTTTCCCCTAACGTCCCATTAGTCGCAGAATACCTCCCTCGGGAATCTCTTGGAACTTGTTTAGCTCTAGCCATTTCTGATCTTCCCCTCCCTCTGGGCCATATCCTAGTTTGGGAAACAGTCCCCCAAGCCATTACCCAAATCCCTTTCTTTTACCCCCCACCAAGTGTACAAGCTTTCCAAGTAGTCGCAATGCTCACCCTTCCTAACCTAGTGTTAGCAATTCCAGTATGGTATCTCCATCCACCTGAGATGGTCCCTCAACCATCCCTACCTTCCCAAACCGAAGGAATCCCGATGTAGATTCCCATACTTACCCCCACCGTCTTACCCACACCCCCACTCGTTAGCACCCCTGCTACAGCTGGGGGCAGACGAAAAAAGAAGGAGCCCACTGCTCCACTTCCCCAACGTGTCCAACCTCCTTGCGCGCTATGCGAGAAAGACGGACACCCCACCAACAAGTGCCCATCTCTCCCCAAGTTACGTAATCTCATTCAACTCCCTCAAGCACCTCCACCATCTCGCATGCTAACATTATTGAATAACCGCTATATGATCTTTCTCTTTAGATATTGTTCACATCTGGTATTCGTTTTTCCTGTGTGTAGGTACTTGATCATCATATCTTAGCAGTCTTCATTCAGGTATATCCTCAACACTGGCATGTATTCATTCCCTCTGAATATCAATATGCATCTCCCAGTCACACCCTCCAATTTTTACCTCTAGGATCCCCATATCCGGATTTGCAGTCCCGTCCCCTCCATCGCATTTTGGTACTATCACCTGGTAGCACTCTCACCCACATGAGTTGTCCCATTCATCACCCCCCCCAGGCACTTTTGACACTCATGATGTTCTCCCCATTTAGGGATGGGAGTCCCGATAGTCTTACATCATGTCGTGAATCAGCCACATACTCCTTCTCCTCATTTTTCTAGCCTACCCAATGGAATCCTAGGGTACTTCCTCATGGTTTTATTTTGACTGCACTCCTACAACATCATTAACCATCCATTTCATCCACCATCAGTTTGCCCATCTATAGATTGCTCTCCATTCATTTACCTTATACAGAAACTCACCTATGGGGCCCCCACCCTCCACCCATTCTCCAAGCAACTTGCGCCCTCACCGGCTAAGCCATATTGCACTGGGGCACTCGTTTATGTATCTGAACACTCATCCCAAATTATTCTTTATTCATTTGGTAATTATACAAAGTCATTGTTTCCAACATTTTACATAGCTTTTTGCCGTCACCTTTGGCAACCTTCTTCCTTTTTGGCAAACACAACCCATGTCGCCCTTGGTTGGGGCCTTCCTTATCACCTACTCCTGTTGACATCGCCCATAAATCCCGAGTATCCCACAGGTCCCCTACCTCTGCTCTCTGAGTTTTTTCACTTTGTCCCGCCTCTGGCACAACACTTCCCACGTCTGGTTGTCCCCCTGACACTCGACGTACTTGAACGGTTGCTGCCACTTATACTTCACATATATCCCCAACCAAGGGAATTCTCGAGTCTCACCGCATCTTGAGTTCGTTCAAGTACCTCATCAGTTCCTGATCTCATCCAGTGGATTTCACGAAGCCCTTTGCTTCTTGGAGTCGTGTCTCCCTTTTTGTCGACATCAACACAGTTTCCAGAAGGGCGACAGTATCTTGACTCTCATTACCTTTACAATGAGGAGTCTCGGACGACACAGGGAGAACCATCATTGTTCTCTATTGTCGTTGACCCCCATAACATTCGACTTCAACACTTTCTCATGTTGCGGTGGGTCTTACTTCGCGACTATTGCAGTTGTTTTCATATATGTCGAAGACCTCTGAAATTTGATAGGATATCAATGCCTGCGTATCATCGACACCTCTCACAGGTGTCCTTACCTTTTTTTCAGAGTTTGTTCATCATCAGAATTGTCCTCTGTCATTATCAAACCGCCCCAGAGGGCGCTGCAGTGATCTACACCAACACACCATTTCAGTTACTGTATTCCACATTTTTGAGTTACATGACACGAGCATAGGGCATGCCTGCCTCATTTGTACACAATTTATTTTTCACACCTTGCGAAAGGTTGGGTACTACAGGTTCCCCTCTCCCTCCAACGGGTCGCTCTTGATACTCTCATTTTTTCTCTTTCTTACAATAGTACTCTCAATAGAAGAAACATTGATGAATTTTGGCTATATGAATGCTCCTAACCTCATCCATCAGGGGGCATCTGTTATCATTGAAATTTCGTCCGCAAATGGTTACAGGAATCCAACATCTTCAAATAGCTATTAGTTCACCCATGGACCAAAAATCACCAAAAATGCATTTCCAAAAGGTCCAAAACTATACAACCAGTTATAAAATCAGCATGCGCTAAGGATATATAGAAAGCGCGCACACGTGCGCCAGTCGAAAACATCGAAAAAGCGCACATGTGCCCGATGCGCGACTGTGGACGCAAAAAGCCGCACACAACTCAGAACGACGCATTTATGATATTGGTCGGCCTCCCACCCACTTTTGGTTCAGCTTCCAAGTCGATTTGACATCCAAATCTCGGCTGAATCTGACTGGGTGGCTGGTCAAAGACCTAAAGGTGCCCTAAATAGCCCCTTGTTCACACTAAAAGCTGGTTGAATAATGACTCAAAGTTATGCTATAAAAGGAAGCCATGGGTGCACTACATTTTCAAGGAATTCATTTATATTGTT